>CM070509.1:13238806-13343424 GCA_036346375.1 Guadua angustifolia
TGGGGCGACGTGTCCTCCGCGCTGCTGCCACACCCGAGAATGCTCACGCCGCAGCAAAACTTCGACGCGGCGTCCATGACCAACTTTGATTTCAATTGATCGATACTATATACTCCATTGAATTAGGTATGTACCTATCAATACTACAATCTCATCTCAATTAATTCAAGTTTAATTGCAGCTAAACAGCACTTATATATATGATTCACGGAGAGAATTAATGGACAAGAAAATCTCACCCTTATTACATATAGAAAGCTAGATATATATGAAGAATATCTGAGTAGCACAATCACAATAGATATAGATGCATCGCATTGGTGGTGCCAAGCCGTAATTATGGGATGAAATTAATTGTGCATACGCACAGATACACACATTCATGAGAAGTACTAGTTATGTATAATTTAACAGTTATATAGGTAGCTAGCTTCAATCTCACTTCAAGGCACATGATAGAGATAGCTGCATGGATCCATTCACCTTTCATCTGCAAGATAGAACATAATTTAGCACATAATCATTGAGTTTCAAACTAAATGTTGACATAGTCACCAAATCGATGGTACTATGGTACAAATTCAACTCTTAACTGTGTCGTTGGTTGGAGAAACGAACAAGTCACTGAAATAAAAATTAAGAAGAGATGAAAGGGTGAAAAGAGATAGGCCCTACTCATTGTAGTTCCATCTTATTTTCTGTTTCTGATAACCCCTATAGATTTAGGACTTCGAAATTATATCTCATTTTAGGAACTATCCTTCTTCTTTTGAATTTTTTTAACGATAATTTGATATGTTACTCACGAGGATTCATGTGCATTTCGAAATATAAAAGATGAATTTAAATGCATATACCTACATATATAGGCTAGAAGAATAAATTACCTGAGTTGAAAGCTTTTCGGTCCTCCTGCTGCTGGCCCGAGTAATACTGAGGCTGCTGCATGAATAATTGCAGGAAATTTCTTGGATCGTAATGGATCATATTTTGGTCGTACTCGCTTGTCGAAGCCGCCCCCATCATGTTCACCGTCTGCTGCCCCCTTTCATTCTCAGCAACCTGCATTGATTAATATGATGACATAGAATTTCAGTTACTACAGTTCAGATTTGTTATGTAGGGTGGTCATGTTCTTTTTGTCACATTTTTCTTTGCAATGAAAACAGATTACTTACTTTGCTCTTTAAGTACAAGTTGTCATTCTGCAGCTCCATTTCCTGAAAAGAAGTCAAGTTATATTTTTTATGTCAAGAAAAGCAAAAAAAATGCAAGAGAAAAGTGCTATTGTTTTATTGTTTACCCTTCTCTGCATGTACTCGATTTCAGCACAAAGCAATTCGTTCTGCAGGTAATGAAAAGCTCATGAATAGTGCAAACAAATAGTAATTTTCAACACAATCCACCGTGATAATAGTATATATTGTACTGTGATAATAGCATATATTGTACCTTTCTTGCTCTGATCTTTCCTAAGCCTTTGTCCAGCCTAGCCTCCAGCTGCTTAAGGTCCCGGTGGCTCATGGTAGCGATAGAATCACCCATTAGAGTCCTAATAATGAATCAAGGTGTGTACTAGTTAGTTTACAAAATAGAACTTTTTTGTTATGTATCTTGAAATGAGCAAGATGCGAAGTTGAGAGAAGTACTGAACCTATTGGAGTTTTGCAAATTGGTGATCTGCTGCCTCAGCTTAGCAGATTCCTGCTGGTAGTGCTGCAATTTTGTAATGTGAGCTCAGTGATATTTCAGTGTGTTATTGGTTGTTACTAATAATTAACAAATATTTTAAGTTTTTCTTGGCAACTTGCTTAATATGAATTTTCAATTTTCCATGTTTATTCTCTTCAGATGTGCACCCAAACCATGAAATCTTTGTGCTTGCTGCTAATAAATCAACATGAGTGCATGAATATTCATGTGACATTGTGACAAAACTGCTTATCTTTTTTTTCATGGGAAAACATACTATTAGTACACCATGCTTGGAACGCATTATAAGGTGTAATCATGTAAAGTAAATGCAAATTTCCTAATCAAATCTAGTTATTTCATGCAAAACTGTGTTTCAGGGGAAAAAAAATCATGCAGTAGTAGATCTATTGTGCGCATGCAGCACATCCGCTTTCATATGTAAGCATCCATAAAATCCCACATAAAAGATATGCTCAAAGTGTAATCAATCAGTAGAATCAAGCTAGCCCCATATATAACACATAAACAATGCTTGGAGAAGTCATAATATAGTACACAATCATATGTATACATAAATGAAATGGTTAAGACAACTCATTTTTCTTTCTGAAGCTAGCAAACATGACCTAAAAATAACATTTCTTTAGTCTATATAGCTGATCGAAGTTGATATGTTCCAATATATGTATCTACTAAATATAGTCTACCATTCAATTATAATCTAAACCCAAGATTTGATTAAAACCCACACCCCTACAAACAGATTAAGAACATTTACCATCGAGATGTAGGTGTTTCCTATTTGCTAATGTACAATGTTCTTGATGTATTGTCCAAGATATGCATGACATCCCCACTCCCTATTTCAAGCATGAAATTATCGGAGTTGTCCCATGGACAACTAGGTACATATATGATCTACTGGTCCAAGTAGGTTCTCTTTACGTTTAATATCACTGGAATTTCCATTGTGTAATGCCGAGAACGTCCTTGTATTCAGGCTGTCCAGTCTGAAGATTGTGCTCAGAGAAATAATTTTTGACACTAGAGCACAGTTACAAGGAATGTTGCCTACACTGAATTGAAGTTCCGTAGTCGGAGTGCATGCAATATAGGGGTCAGGCCGGTCTAGAAATATTCTGTGTTTAGTGACATATGATGTTACCTGGGCATTGATCTCTGCAACTGTACCAGCGTTGGAGGTGTCACTGTTGGCCTTCTTATACCTCTCAATGGTTGCTTTCACGCTGCATTTGTGTACAGTAGTGTACCACTGGAGTTAGTACGCGTATTCATTACGTACAGTAATCGAAATTATTTTCAGGAGTTCACAGTAATCTTTTCTATAAAAACTTAATTTGGTAAATGATATGCAAAATGTCCAACCCAAATCTGATCTTCAAGAATGTCACTCTAATTTCCACATTATTAATGACATATTTGACTTCTCGCAGACACTAATATTATATAGTGCAACATACCCTTGCATAGAAAGAAGATTCAACATACCCAAAATAGACCAATTCAATTGCATGTCATAGTTTACGGACACTGTACTGTATACAGTTCTCTGCTGTCTTGACTCTCGAAGAACAATGTGAAAACCTATCAGCCATCAGGTACAGGCAAGATAAAAGAGTACACACATCACATGTCATGCAGACCCAACATGTTGCTCGCCTCAGAAGTTTCTCAGGAGCTAGCTATACAGGGATTGCTCTTTACCGAGAACTTCTTTTCCCATTCTAATTGGATTTTGGGTATACATACTATCTGCCGTGCATCCATATATCACATGTGGTTCCAGTGCCCCTTCATATCTTATGCTATTGAATTGAGCGGTCAGTATGCTGATGTTCATTTCTTTTGTTAGCTCAGAGCACATTTTGATCCCACAACATTTTCGAGAGAATTTTTCAAAAACCTTATTCGAACATGTCCTGTCGTGTATATGGGCATAAATGAATTGGATATATAGTTGTGCATCATATTATCATAAACACGGCATGAATTAACATGTCAAATTAGTAAGTAGTAAATAAAAATAGCACCACCGGTTCAACGACTGTCAAATTAGGCACTTCAGCTTTGCATTTATGTTTTAATGTAACATTGCAAAACAAAACATAATCAGTTATTATAAGATAAGAAATGTTATCATGTAGATTAAGATATAGGGGGCCGTTGTGTAGTCATATATGTCAACATAGTGGGTGAAGCTCATTTAGCTCAAGACTCTTTGATAGAGAAATTTTCCCAAGCAAACAGAGAAGAAAACAAAGACAAGAATGTAACTTAGCATGAAAAATTATTTTCTACATACAAATCAGACAACAAAGGATAAAATGCATTCATTAATCATTATGATCACTGTCACAGAAACATAGTCAATTTTTTAGGTTAAATAATTTCATGGGAGACATGTTTTTTGGTAAGTCAGGAGTAGTGCAACAATATATGACATTTTTAATTCCATTTAAATGATTGTATTAAAGTATTTGGGTGCTTCAATGAAAAATATAACTACATAAATTTTTAAAAATATATAGTTCAAGGGATTGATCTGAACCAATCCATTAGTACTCACAGGGTATTATTAGTGTTATCTGGATTAACAAGTAAATTCTTCGCTAATATTAGACTATTAGCACTAGTTAGCTGTAGAGAGCTCCGCTGCATTATCAGTATTAGTTAACTATATTTTGTATTAACAAGAAAATTTGTACATTTGCTTGAATCTTAGCTAGAGAATTCATGCTTAATAGAGTACATAGAAAAGTGAGAATGATGCCTATTACTCTACCTTGGGCCTCTATAGTTTGAACTTCATGTAACCCCCATTTGGTTATTTAATGATTACCAAATATTAATCTCAGTATTGCATACTCAAATAGTACTAGAAATGGTGTTTAAAATCAGTACCGGAAAAGGTGCTTACTTCAAATACTAGTAAGATAGAAAACCTTTGACAATATTCTAAAATTAGATCTCTCTTTAAGCTACTAAATGTAAGGAAAGTTTCAACCCTTTTTTAACAAAGGAAGAAGTTTCAACATTATTTTTTCGAAACCTTTTTTCAAGAAAGGAAAAACTTTTGACAATATTATTAATTTCCATAAGACAAACAATGGTACTTTGTTCATAATCTAATTAAAATGAATGTAATAGAGTTAATTTGTAAGAAAATTAGCAACAAAGAAATGCACTGTTTCATTAATGAACTTAATTAGTTGTATACGCCGTAGAATTTTTTCTTTGTTTTGGTACAGAAGGTCCATATATATGCCAGCTATAAGCTGAGCTAGACTCATGCCATTGTGGCAGTCAATTTTACTAAATAAGTCCCTATAAAAAAATACATCTACAAACCCCAAAACTTTCAAGAATATTTTTGTTGAAATAAAAAATGTCAATAATGGGGAAAAAAGCTCCAGATAAGTCTCAAAATTAAATGATATTTATTGAGACTGACAATTGACAATAATACAATGTCTTGAGAATTATTGGACATATATACATTGATACATACATGCATTGCATGTGCTTGCCTGTAATCACCGCAAAACAAAGATATCTTAAAATGTTCTCAAAAGACATATGTATTCCCTATCTATCTCAGTTTATTCTCGCTATTGAAATTTGGCAGACGATCATTTGATCGCATCTTTAACTCCGTCCCTTTGTCCATTCATCCTTCATGCATGTCCATACATATGCAATTAGTATACCATAAAAGAAAATAACAAAAAAAACTATCACGTCACTTCCCTTTACTCCCCTAGACCCAACATTAAACAGAATGCTTCCAAGACTATCATTACTACTACTACTGTCATCTACTACACCAGATGAGAGCAAATGTCAAATCACGAATGCATCACATATGATACTGCCAAAACACAATTCCCAAGAACCAATGCAGTGAAGAAACAAAAAGGCACGCCTCTCTCCCTCTCGCACATACACACTTGACATGCCACTGTTCATATATTTTTCTCAACTGAAAAAGAACTAAACCTTAGCATCCTCGAGCATGCTATTGGCTGGGCAAGAGAGGAGCTATGCTAGCACAAGGGCAAGAGCCCATAGCATAATTGGCTGCAAACAGTGAACATCTATATTACCCAATGGTTACAGAGAGAACCGGGGTCTCAGCTTTTATCCACCCCTAGCTTGCCAGGGACTTAACCATTCTGACCACTACACCAGCTTTTTTTTTTTGCCTCTTGTAGTCTCCCGATGCAGCGCTGGCCTTCGGTACTGACCATGCCATTGGTCCCGTACACATGCATACCCTAGCTTCATATCTCTCTCTCACGAGAACAGACAAACTGCGGTTATGGGTAAGGATGGAAATCAAGCTAAATTTTTGTTTTTTCGAGTTTTTTTTTTCAAAATTGATATAATTTAATTTAAAATTATTTTATTTATAGTTTGGAATTATTTTTAGAATCGAGCTAACGAGCCGAGCTAATTTCATTTGAAATTAATTCATTTCAATGTTCAACCAAAAAATGAGTGTAATTGACGCAATTTTGAACCGAGCCAATGAGCCCCACAAACGAGCTTTTTTTCCAGCCCTAGTTATGGGCTTATGGATGTGTTCACTAATTATGCTCCAGGTGGTACCATTTGTTAGCTATTCGTAAACGAAACTTTTGGCTTTACTTTTCCATTTTTTATTCATGTGTCACATAGGAAACCTTTTAGTCTGATTTCATCCCCTATAATACGACTCTTAATTTTAGGTGTACAATGTGTAAATTGCATTATATATTAATTTAGGCATTTATACAATTTTTTCTTGATGCTTAATAGGTTTATTTTCCCTTGGATTTATCCCAGAAACAGAGAGAATTACCGTCTCCATCGTTATGTCGGAGTGCTTTCGTTATGTTACACTTAAGCAGACCACTTTGTTTTACTCAAGACAAAGTAAGAGAAGTTCTTGTCGAATAGTAAAAGGGAATCTTTTCAATTGCTTTTACTTGTGCTTCTTAGATAGATGAGCACAAAAAACGAGTCTAAATTCTAGCTACAAGTTGACCAATTGCAATGCATAAAAGGGTATCATACGATAATGTTCAAGACTAAATATTGTCATCTACCAGATATGAACATCCGATTTGTATCATGCTAATTTGAGTTTAAGACGTTTTTTTTAAAAAGGAAGGCAGATCCAATCATCCATCTCAAAATATTAAAAGGAAAAAACATGTCATGCATATAAAAATATATATAAGTATTTACTCAAAGTACTATTAAAAGTTTTTGCATGCATGGATGCAGTCATAATTTAGGGTGATATCGTTCACAAAAACTTGTTAAGACTTTGTGGGGGCGGGAAACATTAACAATGTAGGGACAAATACATAAACAAAAATAAAAAATGCATATTTCACATGTTATTTGGATACTGCCATTTCTGTTTCAGGTCATGATCGCAGTTATAGACTTATCGAAAATGCTAAGATAACTTCTTTTGTGTATAACAAAAACTGTAAACCTTTCAGGTAAAATATACCAGCGGTTAAATCATACACACACAAAAAAAGCTGCGTACACTACTGCTTTCTTTTCTTCTTTACTACTGCCTTCACTGTTTTGGCACCTCATAAAAAGTACAGTGCTGCTGTCAGAGGCTAGGAGCCCAGAGCTCTCGTGATGGGCATTGGTTTAACACAAGGACACAACACATGGCTCCAATGAGGAGGTAAGGGACAACAGTAACATCTACAGGGGGGATGAAACCCTAACCCTAATCTCCCATTGGCTGGGAACAGAAGATGATGCAAAAGAATCCGAATGATGTGCCTTACGTCTTTTACATCTGGATATTACCTCACACATGGACAATTTTTCATAGAGTTACCAAGTTACTGCACATCTGCACATATACATAGCCAAGTTCTGCTTCCACAAAAGCAAATCAATAAAAGGGAAAGAGGGTGCCTTACATTTTGTGCAAATTTGTTTGCAATATATATTATGAGGTGTGAGGAATCTAAGACTCTAAGGCTCCCTCCCTCTCCCTCTCTCTCATGCATGCACACAGAGAGAAAGGAAAGAACATAAATGGAGCAAGAAATGAAGAGGACCACCAAGCAAAAGTAAACAGACACCCAATACACACACGAAAGCCTCAGAAGCATGTACATGCTTCACAAAGCATGCACTGTGCTGAATCTATCAAGACATCTAGCTCACCTCACAGACACACGAAAGAAACCAGAATCAAAACCACATCAGAACACACGGATACACACACCCACACACAAATAAACTGTTGCAATTTATTTCACTCTAGCTACAACCTCCAGAAGCATAAAAATAAACAAGACAGTTAATTAACAAAAGTGTAACATAAAGATGCAGCTCCCTTTCACCTCCCCCCTTCTCTTGCCACAAGAAAGCCAAGAGCTAACTTGCCCCGATTTTTATGAGATCACATGAATTCAAAAAAAAAAATCATCCAAATAATCTTTAACATAACTCACATATGGCCTTCCTTGATTATTATGCATCTGTGCAAATATCAAGAGAACACACCTGCTGTTGGAGTACTCGTAGAGGCGTCCACGGCTGGAGAAGACGATGAGGGCGACCTCGGCGTCGCAGAGCACGGAAAGCTCATAGGCCTTCTTGAGTAGGCCGTTGCGGCGCTTGCAGAAGGTGACCTGCCGGTTAGTCGTGTTCTCGATGCGCTTGATCTCAATCTTTCCCCTCCCCATCTTCTCAGCTCCCACGGACCCTGAGACAGGCGACACTGACTCCTTCACCTTTGAAGCACCCAAAATTCCAGTTAGTCCCCAACAATAACATTAGCAAATCAAGAATTGCTAGCACAAGTATGTATGCATGGAATATGGATCTAAGGCAACAAATCAACAAGTGCCAGAGAGATCATGGCAATCTTTAAATCTATATCAGCTCTCTTGAATTGTTACCTCTTGGACCATTCTTTGGAGATCAAAAGAAAAGGTGAGGCCGTACGTGATGCATTTCCTCTCTTGTGCCTTTCTTTTAATGGCTTGCTTAAAGAGTAAAAATCACTAGCCGTTTCTCTCCCTCTTCTTGCTCATCTAGCTATTTCCCCACCAGACAGTAACTATGATTCTACTACCCATATACATGCATCTAAATCCTAACCTTTAGCAAGATAGATACTGAAACAACGAGCTAGTTTCAAGGCAAGAAGCAATTACCATTAGGACTGTGGATGGTGTAGCCTGCTCTTTGTGTATGTACATGTTTGTTCTTGTGGGCGCTAGAGAGAGAGAGAGGGAGAGAGGATTGAGGGGGAAAAGAGGGAGAGAGATGTGTTAAAGAGAGAGGCTGGAGGCTGGGGAGGAGATGGAGGTGCCTGCTGTGGACTGCTTTCAAGGTCCCTTGGTGTTTCAGCTTCCTGCCGGGACCTTCTTTCTTTTCCCTCTGGCCAGGGGTTTAATTAAAAGCTTTTTTTTAAACTAAATTCAATATAAACTGTTTATTTTTTTATCTATGGATAAGATTAAATAGTATTTATTTATACTTCTTTAGGTAACAGAGTAGCAGTTAAATATTAACAAATCAATAGCTATATTTAATTTCTACTAACTACTATATACTATTAGTACAATACAGTGTACGATTTCTCTTAATTAATTATTTTCCTCTTCTTTCATTTCCTTTGATGTTGTTTGTGAAATGTCAGAATTGTACTAATCAACTTACTGCGAGTTGCATCCTTAGTTTGTAAGTTGGGCAGGTTTTCGGAAACAAGTTTGCAACAATCGTGTGACGAAACCGTTAGGGGAATTTCAGACCGGCCTATATTTTGATTCGTTCTTTTCTAGTTTTTAGCTAGCTTTAGCAAAGTATGTAGAAAGATACTTCGTCAACCAAGCAATTCACTTTTGTAACCTTGCAAGACTAAGCTAGGCTTGTGTAGATGGATATTCTCTGTTAGGCCGAGCTCTTATATGAATCTGGTCCTTCAAGATGGCTGCGTTCTTTTTCCTTGAAGCAATCGCATAGTCGTAGCTTAATTTGCAATTTATAATCTGAGTAGTCAAATTTCTTGCGATTGCTCGTGAGGATATCATCAAATTATTATGCAGTATGAAAATAATATCCTCCTTAACTGACCAATACATGGGAAATTAAATTTCTTTTAACACATTAAGAATAGCCAAGAAAAGCACAGACGGTCATAAGATCAACGTGTGGAATTCGCACTAACAACTCTTATATATACTAGAAAACGACAAAATGATCCCTTGAAAAATAAAAGGAAAGAAACTCATACAGAACAAATAGTTGATATTATTGACTAGTACGCAACCAGTGTCAATTGCTACACTTGCTCTTGAATACATGGATTCTAATCCTTGGGCCAGCCACGAATGCTGTCAATCTGAACATACTAGATCTTCCTATCAGCAGACTATGAATCACCAGAAACAAACAGCTAGCTAGATAGCATCGACCGGAACAAACGAGGTAATTGCGCACACGTTTCGTTTACATTTGAGGTTCAATTAATTAATCATGATCACAACCATGATTTACCAAGACTACACTACTGATAGGGCAACACAAGCCAACAACATTGGGATGCTAGCATATGGCAATGCCATGTGAGGTCGGCACAAACCGTGTCCCATTGACGCCAGGACACACATGCGCCCACACATGCATGCCAATGGATGCCAGTATGAGGCTATGAGCACCCTTCACTAGTGTCCTCTTACCCCCTTCTCCCTCTGGTTGCCCTCCTGGGGCCCAACCTGCCTCGCCGTCTCCGTGCCTGCCATCGTCGTCATGGGCCCGGCCGCCCACCGCCAGCAATGGCATGACGACGATGACCGATTGAAACATGCATTGGTCTCTCCTTACATACGTACTGCGTCGCGCATCGATCATCCCAGCAACCTCACCCGCACCAACCGGTCATGATCTCTATGGAGAAAGGCGACCTAGTCAGTGCGTTCTAGCTACCGTGCTGAGTAAAATTATCGGCGACGAGCTGTCGAGATTTCAAGCGGTTTGCGCGTCCATCACGCCCCGTTTTCGTCACGGCTGAACTGCGGAAGAGCAATGCCGTTTCGCTGTCAGGTGACAATGCCTGAAGATTGGTTGGTGTAAGGGAGCCATCAGCCCATGGATATGTATATGGCCTCACATGCATGTATATGTAGTACAACTGTACAGGCTACCTTGCTCCATCTTTCATGAAGTACGTGTGTGACTCGTAGCTATGGATACATATTCTGATGCATATGTTACCTGATGAGATTGGGCAAGGTTCAGAAAGGAATTTTTTTTCTTTCCTTTCAGAAGGAGCAAGAGTGTTGAAAGTTGAAACTACGGGCATAGTATATAAGTCGTCTAAGGGTGTGTTTGGTTGGTGGGATGAGATTGAATGAGATGGAATGGTCATGTACTATTTGGTTTTATTATTTTGGATGAATAGAATGGTTCAACATCTATAAAGAATATTCTTTAAATTTGTATCCTACCATCTAGGATTGGATGAATTCTTTCAAACAACCAAACATACGGATGACATTTTTCTTGAATCATCTCATACATATACCACTTTGTATGAGCAATCAAACACACCCTAAATCTCTCAATTACATTACATGTACATATAAACTCCGCTGCTTCAGAGTCAAATGAATTTTTATTCAGTACAGCATGCCTAAAAGCAACGTGTATACCCTCCTAGTTAACAATAACTGGTGTCACAAAATGCAAACACTTATGAACTACACCCACATTAGATACTATCTGCATCCAAACACTACTACAGAACCGATCTTTGCTACCGGCCCATCAGTACCAGTTGGATACGAACCGGGACTGATAGTTAGAACAGTCCCGGTTCAAATGCTACAGGTGCGGGGAGATCAAGACGGTTCAAGACACCAACAGATCGATGGTCTAACATCGATGCGGTTCGTGTAACGAACCGGTACTATTTAGCGGGAGCTCACTAATACCGGTTCGTGACACGAACCGGTACTGATGTGAGACCATCAGTACTGGTTGGTGCGTCCCAATTTAAACTTCTTCCTCCTCCCTCTCTCTGCCAGACCAAGATCATTTCAGTGCGTGATAAGAACAGTGGAGCTTTGGCCAAGAGCTTCAAGGAGGGGAGGTGCTACCCAAATTTCAAAATTTTGGTCATTTTACTCGCAACCAAGGTAACTAAGGTTAGTAACATCATTCCTCACTTCATTTGGTGTTAAATGGAGCCTCTTTTTTGCTTGAATTATGAAGAAAATTTGATCTTTTCTCATGATTGATGAAAGATTATGAATGTAGAGATCTAGCTTGATCTTTTCAAATAGGATACAAAAACTTGTTGTGTAAGCTTAGAATTTGCTTGGATTATAATGTAGCTCACATTTAAGGTGTGGATCTAGCTTAAATTTAGGTTTTCGTGCCATCGATCGATGAAAGATGAGGTTTGGTTGCACGTAGTTGGGGGGAGAATGGTGCATGAAAATCATGGAGTTTGGGATCTTCAAATGGCAATAGTTATGTGGAAAAGAAGAAATTTAAATTCATTTGCGAATTAAAATAATATCAGAAATTTGAATGGCTTTATAGAAAATATAAAATCAGTTCAAAATTTGAGAAAAGTTTTCAAAAATACTTTGGAATATTTTAAACTTAGAAAAAATATTTCTAGTATAATTTTGGTTTTAATTTCCATCAGCAAATTATTTTTGAAAACATCATTAATTAAATGCTAGAGATTTAGAAAAAAAATAAAAATAAATGATTGAATAATAATTTGGAAATTTTTAGGGTGTTACAATTTCAACATAATTTGCAAACAAAACTGACGTGAATTTTGTTCAGAATTTTGAATCTAGACTCTGATCGACCAATTCTTTTTGTAGATTGCAAAAACTTGTTGTGTGAGTTTAGATTTTACTTGGATTATTATTTAGCTCGAATTGAAGGTGTGGATCTAGCTAATATTTTGGTTTTGGTTCAACAATTCATTATTGAAAAATGAGCTAACAGTTATCTTGATGTAACATAATGTAGATAGACCGGCGATGGATGTACATGGACCGACACTCCCCGGAGTTCTTGCAGGATTTGCAAGATTTTCTTCGTACGGCCGATGCATACACGACGTCGGGCTACATATGTTGTCCATGCATAGACTGCAAGAATGAGAAGGAGTGGCCAAAATCCAACCACCTTCACTTTCATTTGCTCGCAAGAGGTTTCATGTCAAACTATACCTGTTGGACCAAGCACGGTGAAGAAGAGATTATACAGGAAGACAGTGAAGAAGAAGAGGCGGACAACAATATCTCGGACACTGGCCAACACGGTCCTTTCGAAGATACATTGGGGGAGTTTGGCGATGATGACCTAGACCAGATGTTGTTTGATGGAAAGGAAGAATACATCGATGAAAGACATTACGAAAAGTTCCAGCGCCTATGGGAGGACCACAAAACATTGTTGTACCCAAACTGCCGACAGGGCCATAAAAAGTTGCGTACCACACTAGAACTAATGCAAATGGAAGGCGACCAATGGATTGTCTGATAAGGGATTCGACGAGCTGTTATGCCTTATCAAGAAGTAACTTCCAGAGGGGAACACACTGCCCGAAACTACGTACGATGCCAAACAAGTTGTCTGCCCTTTGGGGTTGGAGCTACAGAAGATACATGCATGTCATAACGATTGTATCCTTTATCGCAATGAGTACGAGGATTTGGAAGCTTGTCCGGTGTGCACAACTTCACGGTATAAGACCAGGCGTGATGACCCAGGTGAGGTAGAGGGGCAGCGTAGGAAGAAGAGACCCCTGCTAAGGTGGTGTGGTATTTCCCTATAATCCCCCGGTTGAAGCGTTTATTTGTGAACAAAGCGCATGCCCAGATGATGCGTTGGCACAAAGAAGACCGTAAGGACGACAGAAGGCTAAGGCACCCTGCTGATGGCTCCCAGTGGAGGAAAGTCGATAGAACATACCCGGACTTTGCTAAGGATGCAAGGAACATAAGGTTTGGATTGAGTACAGATGGGATGAACCCGTACGGCGAGATGAGCAGCAGTCACAGCACTTGGCCCGTGACTCTATGTCTCTACAACCTTCCTCCTTGGCTGTGTATGAAGCGTAAGTACATTATGATGCCATTGCTTATCCAAGGCCCGAAGCAACCTGGAAACGACATCGATGTGTACATCAAACCGTTGGTTGAAGATCTGCTAACATTGTGGAATGATAGTGTACGTGTATGGGATGAGTACAAAAGAGAGCACTTCATTTTATGTCCATTGCTATTCGTAACCATTAACGACTGGCCTGCACTTGGTAACCTATCGGGCCTATCTATCAAAGGATATAAAGCCTGCATACACTGCTTAGAGGATACAGACAGCAAGTACCTAAAAAACTCCCGAAAGGTTGTGTACATAGGCTACCGTAGGTTCCTGTAACATACCAATTTTTTTTTTCAATTATTAAATATCATCTTATTGCAAATTATGGTTTTTGTGAATTTTCTGGATTTAATTGGATTTTCTGAGATTTATTTGAATTATATTGAATTTATATATATGACCTTTTGTTAAGAAATAATTATAAAAAGAAATATTTAAAACAAAGTTTTACCAAAAATATTTTATTTAAGTTTAGAATGTCTCAAAATATTTTTGGGATTTCTCTTGGAATTTTTAGAGTATTCTTACTACCTTAAATGAATTAGTTTATTTTCTTGAATTGTTTAAATTGGAAAAACTCAGAAAAAAATGTGTGAATAGTATTGGGCCCGACCCATTTACTGTGCGGATCGGCTGGGAGTTGAGTGAGCCAACGTGAGTCGTTGGATTTAGATCCAACGGGCTTCATCAACGCGCATAAGTGAAAACCCTAATCGCTCCATGGCCATTGGATGTTCATCGAACGGCCCTCGTCCACCGATACCGATTCGGAAAGTCTGTTATATCCAAACCCTTGGATTAAGATCGCACGGTCGATGTGCGTCGTCTCCGAGTCGACCTCCGCACCACCGTGACCGAGTTTGACACGCCACCGCCGCCTCAAACCTTCCATGTTTATCCGTGCCTCGCCGGGTATTTAAGGCCGAGCGACCCCCCCCCCCGAAACTCATCTCGAGCCACCGCTTCCTTTCTCTGTTGCGCCGTCGCCAGAGAGACACCGAGGCCATTGCGGGAGCTCGCCGGAGTAGCAAAAGCTTCGCCGAGGACTTGCGCTGAGTTTACGTCGTCGCCGGGTACCTCTTCCGCCAGAAGGATTGCGGATTCGAATTTGCCGAGCCGCGCCGAACCCGTAGCACTGCTCTGTCGTCGCCAGGAAGCGCCAAATCACCGCCGGGATCACCTTCGTCTTCGTCTCCGGTGAAATCGAGCCACCGGGTTTTCATTCGCCGATCGGGAGCTCTGTGCGGCGTCGGATTTTCATCGGGCGTACGAGAATCAGCCGCGTCATCACAAGGAACAGGAAACCACACGGGTGAGTTCAACCGTCGGATTAAGATCGGAAGGTTAGGAGTCGTCCACGTCGTAAAGTGCATAGTAAAACCCTTGGGTAAATCTTGGTCGTCGGATTTAGATCTAACGGAGGATATTGAGCCACATAGCAGATTTAACAGGAGCCGTTAGATTAGGATCCAAGGGTCCATATTTTGCCACGTCTCGTCCGTACAAACCGGGCGGGAAAATTCGGATTTTCCTATATAAAATAATTCAATAAAATCGGAATTTATGAATTTAGAGATTTTTCAGGATTTTTAAACTTCAAAATGCTATAACTTTTGCATTCGAACTCCGATTGAGGTGATTCAAATTCCTAAAAATTTGTAAAATTGAGATCTTTCTAATGGTGGCTTTTATTTGAATTTTTGAGTTTATTTGTTCTTTGGTTTTGGTGTTTGTTTGCTATTTCTTCTCGATTCGCATAGACGTTGAATTGTGCGGGGATTCGGAGGAGGAATTTACAATCCAAGAACAATCTTCGGAGCAATACCAGGAGCTTAAGCAAGGCAAGTTGTGCTTTGATCATGTTGCACCCATGCTTGCAAAATTGCTATTTTTATTTACCCTATTGCATGATATTTTATGAGTACAAATGATTTTAACTTAACTTTGGGATTAGTTAATGTACCCTTTTGAATTACACCCTACCTTGCTATTTGTATGCCATAATCCACTTGTCACCTTAGGTTGGTTTATTATAGTTGGTTAATACTGAAATCAACATGGATGGTTAGAACGGACTAGAATGCTTAGCCATGCCACGTCATCACATGTACATGAAATGTTGAGTATTAATTTTGACTAATGGAATATGGAACAATGATGATAACTTGTGTGCCATGTGGGGTCACACAAAGAGATTGAGTTGTTGTGGCGGGGAGGTCACACGACGATGTTGATTTGTGAATAGCACGTGGTGCTTGGTAACCAACCGGGTGGTAATCACTTAACGATTGAAGCAAGTGGAAAGGGCAAGTGTGCCAGGGTGGGCTCAGTGGAGCTGAGGGTATGTGTATGTCTTGCTTTAATCAATCCTAAGGACTTAACCTTGCGAGCCTTTGACCTGAGTCTGTCATGCAACCACATGTCTGTTATGGGGCAGCCTAGCTGACTAATTTGCAAATGCTTAACTTGAGTGCTATCGTGGTGGCGTGAGACCCGGGTGGTGGTAACCAGTCCATGCTCGGGAGTGGCTCACATGGCGCAAGAGGGGCCCTGTTGTGGTGGTGTAACCCTTGATGTTGAAACCTTAGCGGCTAGCTTGGGTTAAGAGGATGCATTGTAAAGGCTTTGTTATAATCGTTCACCTGTGTGGTGCATGGTTGTATCATGTGGGTAAAGTGCATAACCTCTGCAGAGTGTACAAAATATTCGGATAGCCGTGCTCACGGTATTGAGCAATGCTCGGGGATTACAGTCAAGGGGTAGTTAATTAAAATGGATAACTGTTATGGGATGGCAGGATGCCATGTGGTTAATGGAACTTGATTTAGGATGGAAAACTTGGGTTTATTTGAGAATTACTGAATCTATTTACTTGTTATTATTTGTTTTAGTGTCTTTTCAATCTATGTACCGTATGTGTTCTTAAATGCTGCTTTATTGCAAATGAACCCTTAGCCTTTCCTTTGGAATAAGCCTGCATATAGCTATGATAGAATTGCATTTTGTGCACAACTTGTTGAGTACGTGTTGGTGTACTCACCCTTGCTTAACAACCAACAACAGTGGAGGAATCATCGTCATTATTGGAGGAGGACTTTCAGGTGGACGCGTGTCACTAGGCCAATCCTTGTCAGACGCCTGTGGTGTGCTGATGGGACATCTACGTTTTCTACTACTTTCCGCTGCATTTGTCTCATTGGTCTTACTGTTGCCTTGTGAGGTTGCATTTGTCTCATTGGTTCGGGATTCATGGCGTTCATACGTCACACGGAAGGAGGATGCTACCACCGTACAGTTAGCACGATTTACAGCTGTTCAAGAGACCAATGTCCCCGACACCGACACGGAATTAAGAACGGTCTATGAAGCACTCAGAGTTGCGGAGAAGGAACTACACGAGACCCGAGTAGCTTACGAGGAGAGAATCATGGAACTCGAGGAGGCATTACAAGAAGAGAGCCACGCTACACCGACATCATCAGAAGAGGCAGAATCAAAGGAGATGAAATCCGAGTTAGAGGAGCAACCAGCTGAAGAACGTTGGGATCGATTCGTATCAGCACCAGCTCTCCCGCCAGCATACCCACCAGGAAGTTCACGTGGAGGATGGCTCGAGGAGTGAGAGTCTTAGCTTAAGTTGGGACTCGAATATTGAGTCGCGTCAAATAGAATAGTCTTACCCAAATGTAATAGACGTTAAGGTTGAGTGTTTAGTTTGGATTTTTAATGTTTGCTAAGTGTGCAGTATGCGTTGCAAAGATTTTAGGCTTTTGTAAGCAACCATACCAAGTTAATTAATAAAGATATAAAGTTTTGGGTTTAACCTATTCCCCCGCATTAGGAATTCTTACATCTTATCTATGCTAATTCTATCTTTCCTAACCTAAAAACAAATCAAAACAGATGGTGAACACTTGCGGTAACAATGGAGCTTCAGGAAGTGGCATTCGCCGGAATGATGAGTTCAATGATGGAACGCCACTACAGTCAACACCGCCAGTGGATATGCAGAATTTGGGAGCTTTCATAGCCGCACAAACTCAACTTATGCAAACCATTATGCAACAAATGCAGAACATGACCAATCAAACCATAGGCAACACTAACATACATCAAGGCAACAATGGGCCGTGTTCTCATTCTAAGTTGTCAGATTTCATGAGAACCCGTCCTCCAACATTCTCGGGCAATGCTATTCCTTTAGAGGCCGATGATTGGCTAAGAACTATTGAGAGGAAGTTGCATATCACCCAATGTGAGGGCAATGAGAAGGTGTTGTATGCTTCACACCAGCTAGAAGGAACTGCCGCAGAATGGTGGGAGAACTATTGCGCAGCGCATGAAGCACCCCAGGAGATTACTTGGGAAGAGTTTTCAGCTGCTTTTCGTCAGTATCATGTTCTAGAGGGAATGATGGATCTTAAGAAGGAAGAGTTTAGGGCTCTAAAGCAAGGAGGCCAGCCAGTGGCGGAATACTTAAACAAGTTTACTCAGTTGGCACGTTATGCACCAGAAGATGTAGCTACAGATAAGGCTAGACAGTCTCGTTTCTTGAAAGGTTTAACTTCTGGATTACAAGTGGGATTGATCACCCATAACTTCCCTGATTTTCAGGAGTTAGTTAATAAAGTCTTAATCCTTGAGGATAAGCGTAAAGAATTGGGTGAAGATCGTAAGCGCAGAATGGCTAGTCAAGCAGGGCGACCAAATCAACTTAGGTTAAGGATGACACCGCAACAGTTTGCCAGAATTCAACCCCAGTGGACCAACAAGACATCAACTCCGTCATCTCGCCCTACTAATCAGAATTTTCAAACACCAGCACCAGGAAACAATGCACCTGCAGGAAGTCAGTAGACCGCTGTCAAGAAATGTTTCTCTTGTAACGAGCCAGGACATTTCGCCAACAAGTGTCCGAAGAAAGGAAATGTTACACCGGTTCACTTTAACTTAGGCACTACCCCAGCTAAAGCCCTAGTGAGAGGAAGTAATCGAGTACCAGTATAGTCAGGAGCATCGCCCCAAGCGACAATGCGTGGAAGGATCAATCACATCACGATAGATGAAGCCCAGGACGCCGTGGAAGTGGTGCTAGAAATACCTGACGTCGAAACCGCCGCTGAACAGCAAGAGGACAACTCTCTCTTCGCTAACCAAAATCAGGAGAACGAAGATAGCTATCCAAGAGCCTGCGACCCTCCATTTGCTATCTACGGAGAAGGTGGTGAAGAGGAGGAATAGCCAGACGCCCAGGATCACGGGTTTTCTCGGTTTTTGTCTAGTCTAAAGTTTAGTTACCAGTTTAATGTCCCAGTCGCTATGTGACCTACGGGTTCGACTTTTGTAATAAGAGGATATGTCAAGCAGTGCTCTGACGTTGAATTTTTAAGTTACTGCTTAGTTATGGTTAAGCTGCTATGATCCGTGCGTACCAGCTATTGACCTAGCTTGAGTCATGAACATGATGAATAAAGTATTCATGGAGTATTTGGATAAATCTGTGGTTGTCTTTATAGACGATATCCTTGTGTACTCTAAGTTAGAAGAAGAGCACGCAGAATATTTGAGGTTGGTTTTGGAGAAGTTGCGAGAACAACAGTTGTATACCAAATTTAGTAAATGTGACTTCTGGAAGAAGAAAGTGGAATTCCTCGGCCATGTGATAACTGCTAGCGGAGTTGCCGTGGACCCAAGTAAAGTGGAAGTTGTGATGAATTGGGAACCGCCAAAGACAGTTACCCAAATCCGTAGTTTTCTGGGAATGGCGGGATATTACCGTCGATTCATAGAAGGATTCTCAACGATTGCGAGACCTCTTACGCAATTGTTAAAGAAGGAGAAGAAGTTTGCATGGACGCCAGAGTGCGAAAAGAGTTTTGAGAAGTTGAAGAAGCGATTAACATCTGCACCGGTGTTAGTATTGCCGGATGTGCAGTGTGGCTTTGACATTTATTGTGATGCCTCAAGACAAGGACTTGGTTGTGTTTTAATGCAGAATGGCAAGGTTGTAGCTTACGCGTCAAGGCAATTGGGGCCGCATGAAGGAAATTATCCGACACATGATCTGGAGTTAGCCGCTGTAGTGCATGCCTTAAAGATATGGCGCCACTATCTCATCGGAAATAGATGTGAGGTATATACGGATCATAAGAGCTTGAAGTACATATTTACCCAGTCAGACCTTAATATGAGACAGCGAAGATGGTTAGAACTAATCAAGGATTATAATGTCGGAAACCATTATCATCCTGGGAAAGCTAATGTGGTAGCTGATGCTTTGAGTTGTAAAGGCCACAGTGTAAATTCGTTAATAGTTAGCGATCGAGTGGAGTTATGTGAGGAATTTCAGAAATTGAGATTAGAGGTTGTGCCACAAGGATTTGTAGCCGCTTTAGAAGTAAAGCCAACCCTTGAGGATCGAATTAAGGAAAAGCAAAGTAATGATGAGAAGATCGGTAGGATCAAGGCTAAGAAGGAAGAGGGTTTAGCCGAAGATTTCTCGATAGATGAGCATGGAACCCTATGGTTTAAAGGTTGGATTTGTGTGCCAAATGAGAAGGAACTTAAGCAATTGATTCTTGAGGAAGCCCACGATTCTAAGTATTCTATTCATCCTGGAAGTGCCAAGATGTACCAAGATCTTAAGAAGAAATTTTGGTGGCCGAGTATGAAGCGTGAAGTAGCAGAACATGTTGCATTATGCGATGTATGTCAGAGAGTAAAAGCGATGCATCAAAAGCCCGCAGGACTGTTACAGCCATTAAAGATTCCTGAATGGAAATGGGAGGAGATTGGTATGGATTTTATCACGGGATTGCCCAAGGCTCAAAGAGGTTATGATTCCATATGGGTCATCATTGATCGGTTGACCAAAGTTGCTCACTTCATTCCAGTGAAGACAACTTATTTAGGGGACCAATTGGCAGAACTATACATGTCAAGAATTGTATGTTTACATGGTGTGCCTAAGAAGATCGTATCGGATCGAGGTACCCAGTTTACCTCAAGATTTTGGGATAAATTGCACGAAGCAATGGAAACTCGTCTGAATTTCAGTACTGCTTATCATCCGCAGACAGATGGTCAGACAGAAAGAGTTAATTAGATTTTAGAAGATATGTTGAGAGCTTGTGCGATATCGTACAGTACATCGTGGGATAAATGTTTACCATATGCAGAGTTCAGTTACAATAATAGCTACCAGGCCAGTTTGCAAATGTCACCATTTGAAGCCTTATATGGTCGAGCTTGTCGTACCCCGTTGAATTGGAATGAAACGGGGGAGCGTTCGGTATTTGGACCTGAGTTGCTTAGAGAGGCTGAATAGCAAGTTGCCATGATCAGAGAAAGACTAAGAACAGCCCAGTCAAGGCAGAAGAGTTATGCTGACAATCATCGTAGTGAATTGAGTTTCGAGCCTAATGATTTTGTATATCTCAAAGTAACTCCCTTGAAAGGTGTGAAAAGGTTCAGCGTTAAAGGAAAACTCGCACCTAGGTATGTTGGACCATTTAAGATCTTAAGCGCAGAGGAGAGGTTGCGTATCAGTTGGAGTTGCCCCAGTCATTAGCAGGAGTTCATGATGTGTTTCATGTGTCGCAACTTAAGAAGTGTCTTAGAGTGCCAACAGAACAAACGCCATTAGAAGCTATCGAATTGCAAGAAGACTTGACTTACAAGGAGCAGTCGATTAAGATTTTGGACGTAATGGAGCGCAGGACCAGAAATAAATCCGCCCGCTTTTGTAGAGTGCAATGGAGTAATCATTCGGAAAATGAAGCAACCTGAGAGCGTGAAGAAGATTTGAAGTCAGAATTTCCAAACCTATTCTCTAGTCAGCCCTGAATCTTGGGGTCGAGATTCCGTTAAGGGGGGGAGGTTTGTAACATCCCAATTTTTGGCTTTTCAATTATTAAATATTATCTTATTGCAAATTATGGTTTTTGTGAATTTTCTGGATTTAATTGGATTTTCTGAGATTTATTTGAATTATATTGAATTTATATATATGACCTTTTGTTAAGAAATAATTATAAAAAGAAATATTTAAAATAAAGTTTTACCAAAAATATTTTATTTAAGTTCAGAATGTCTCAAAATATTTTTGGGATTTTTCTTGGAATTTTTAGAGTATTCTTACTACCTTAAATGAATTAGTTTATTTTCTTGAATTGTTTAAATTGGAAAAACTAAAAAAAAATGCATGAATAGTATTGGGCCCGGCCCATTTACTATGCGGATCGGCTGGGAGTTGAGTGAGCCAACGTGCGCCGTTGGATTTAGATCCAACGGGCTTCATCAACGCGCATAAGTGAAAACCCTAATCGCTCCGTGGCCATTGGATGTTCATCGAACGGCCCTCGTCCACCGATACCAATTCGGAAAGTCTGTTATATCCGAACCCTTGGATTAAGATCGCACGGTCGATGTGCGTCGTCTCCGAGTCGACCTCCGCACCGCCGTGACCGAGTTTGACACGCCACCGCCGCCTCAAACCTTCCATGTTTATCCGTGCCTCGCCGGGTATTTAAGGCCGGGCGACCCTCCCCGAAACTCATCTCGAGCCACCGCTTCCTTTCTCTATTGCGCCGCCAGAGAGACACCGAGGCCATTGCGGGAGCTCGCCGGAGTAGCAAAAGCTTCGCCGAGGACTTGCGGCGAGTTTACATCGTCTCCGGGTACCTCTTCCGCCGGAAGGATTGCGGATTCGAATTCGCCGAGCCGCGTCGAACCTGTAGCACCGCTCCGTTGTCGCCAGGAAGCACCAAATCGCCGCCGGGATCACCTTCGTCTTCGTCTCCGGTGAAATCGAGCCACCGGGTTTTCATTCGCCGATCGGGAGCTCTGTGCGCCGTCGGATTTTCATCGGGCGTACGAGAATCAGCCGCGTCATCACAAGGAATAGGAAACCACACGGGTGAGTTCAACCGTCGGATTAAGATCGGAAGGTTAGGAGTCGTCCACATTGTTAAGTGCACAGTAAAACCCTTGGGTAAATCTTGGTCGTCGAATTTAGATCTAACGGAGGATATTGAGCCACGTAGCAGATTTAACAGGAGCCGTTAGATTAGGATCCAAGGGTCCATATTTTGCCACGTCTCGTCCGTACAAACCAGGCAGGAAAATTCAGATTTTCCTATATTAAAATAATTCAATAAAATCGGAATTTATGAATTTAGAGATTTTTCATGATTTTTAAACTTCAAAATGCTATAACTTTTGCATTCGAACTCCGATTGAGGTGATTCAAATTCCTAAAAATTTGTAAAATTGAGATATTTCGAATGGTGTCTTTTATTTGAATTTTTGAGTTTATTTATTCTTTGGTTTTGTGTTTATTTGCTATTTCTTCTCGATTCGCGTAGACGTTGAATTGTGCGGGGATTCGGAGGAGGAATTTACAATCCAAGAACAATCTTCGGAGCAATACCAGGAGCTTAAGCAAGGCAAGTTGTGCTTTGATCATGTTGCACCCATGTTTGCAAAATTGCTATTTTGATTTACCCTATTGCATGATATTTTATGAGTACAAATGATTTTAACTTAACTTTGGGATTAGTTAATGTACCCTTTTGAATTACACCCTACCTTGCTATTTGTATGCCATAATCCACTTGTCACCTTAGGTTGGTTTATTATAGTTGGTTAATACTGAAATCAACATGGATGGTTAGAACGGACTAGAATGCTTAGCCATGCCACGTCATCACATGTACATGAAATGTTGAGTATTAATTTTGACTAATGGAATATGGAACAATGATGATAACTTGTGTGCCATGTGGGGTCACACAAAGAGATTGAGTTGTTGTGGCGGGGAGGTCACACGACAATGTTGATTTGTGAATAGCACGTGGTGCTTGGTAACCAACCGGGTGGTAATCACTTAACGATTGAAGCAAGTGGAAAGGGCAAGTGTGCGTGGTGGGCTCGGTGGAGCCGAGGGTATGTGTATGTCTTGCTTTAATCAATCCTAAGGACTTAACCTTGCGAGCCTTTGACTGAGTCGTCATGCAACCACATGTTCATTATGGGGCAGCCTAGTGACTAATTTGCAAATGCTTAACTTGAGTGCTATCGTGGTGGCGTGAGACCCGGTGGTGGTAACCATCCATGCTCGGGAGTGGCTCACATGGCGCAAGAGGGGCCCTGTTGTGGTGGTGTAACCTTCGGTGTTGAAACCTTAGCGGCTAGCATCGGGTTAAGAGGATGCATTGTAAAGGCTTTGTTATAATCGTTCACTGTGTGGTGCATGGTTGTATCATGTGGGTAAAGTGCATAACCTCTGCAGAGTGTACAAAATATTCGGATAGCCGTGTTTCACAGTATTGAGCAATGCTCGGGATTACAATCAAGGGTAGTTAATTAAAATGGATAATCTGTTATGGGATGGCAGGATGCCATGTGGTTAATGGAACTTGATTTAGGATGGAAAACTTGGGTTTATTTGAGAATTCTGAATCTATTTACTTGTTATTATTTGTTTTAGTGTCTTTTCAATCTATGTACCGTATGTGTTCTTAAATCTTTGCTTTATTGCAAATGAACCCTTAGCCTTTCCTTTGGAATAAGCCTGCATATAGCTATGATAGAATTGCATTTTGTGCACAACTTGTTGAGTACGTGTTGGTGTACTCACCCTTGCTTAACAACCAACAACAGTGGAGGAATCATCGTCATTATTGGAGGAGGACTTTCAGGTGGACGCGTGTCACTAGGCCAATCCTTGTCAGACGCCTGTGGTGTGTTGATGGGACATCTACATTTTCTACTACTTTCCGCTGCATTTGTCTCATTGGTCTTACTATTGCCTTGTGAGGTTGAATATTGTAAGTGATCATAAGATCATACACTAGTTATATTCAATAAATAAAGTCTTATTATTCTTATCGTTGTGTATGATAGGATGCTTATCGATGTTAAGCTGTGTGCACTAGCGATTGATCCTGTGACTAGTGCGGCAAAACACAGTGGATTCGAATTGGAGAATTCGGGTCCTTACAGTTCCTCCATACGAAGGACTTGTTAAGGAGGAAGGATGAGAATTTTGATGGGACAGAAGAGAAACGTAAGAAGCCCCTGCACCGCAATGGGGCGCTTGTATTTTCTTTAGTAAAGGATCTGAAAGTAGTATTTGGAAAAGGTTCTGGTAGCAAACTTGTCCCGACTGAACAAGGTCACACGAAGCCCATTTGGAAGAAGAAGTCAATATTTTGGAACTTACCTTTCTGGAAAGACTTAGAGGTTCGCCACTCACTAGACTTCATGCATATCATGAAGAATGTCTGCGTGAACCTGCTAGGTTTCCTAGATATGTATGGCAAATCAAAAGATACACTTCAAGCTTGAAAGGACCTAGAGCAACTGAGAATCAGGAACGACCTACATCCAGAAAAGAGAGTGAAAGGACAGCATTACCTCCATCCCGCGAACTACACTCTGAGCAAGGAAGAGAAAAAAAACATGACTAAGTTCTTGAACAGTGTGAAGGTCCCTTCTAAATACTCCTCGAACATAAGGAGACTCATAAACATGAAAGAGAATAAAATCGTACACATAAAATCCCATGATTGTCACGTGTTGATGACACAGTTGCTCCCAGTGGCAGTGCGAGGTATTCTGCCAAATTGGGTACGAGGGACAATCATAAAGTTGTGTTCGTTCTTCAACGCAGTGTCGCAGAAGGTCATCGAGCCGAATAAGGTATCTAATCTGCATGATGACATGGTTAATAGTCTGGTTAGCCTTGAGATGATCTTCCCTCCATCCTTTTTTGATATTATGGTCCATCTCATGGTCCACATTGTTAAAGAGATAGAAATTCTCGGACCTGTGTTCCTCCACAATATGTTCCCTTTCGAGAGGTACATGGGTATCCTAAAGAAGTATGTTCATAACCGGTCTCGCCCAGAAGGCTGCATTGCGCAGGTGTCAGCACAGAGGAGGTGATCGAGTTTTGTGTTAGTTACATTGATGATCTGAATCCGATTGGTGTCCTTGTATCACGCCATGAGGGGAGGCTATGGGGAAAAGGGACTTTAGGGAGAAAAGAATCCTATAGCGATGATCTACTTTCATTTAAACAAGCACATTTCACGATATTGAAACAAGCAATTGTAGTGGCTCCGTATATCTATGATCACGAGATGAGTCTACGCGTCCAATACCCAGAGAAGTCAGATAAGTGGATCGCAGTCGATCAAATGGATCATTTCGGTAGTTGATTACAAAAGCAACTGTTGGGCAACCAGACAGGCGATGAACAGTTGAAACTCTTGGCTCGGGGACCGTCCACAACAATCGTATCATTCCAAGGGTATGAGATAAATGGGTACACATTTTACACGACAGCCCAAGATAGCAAGAGCACCAACCAAAACAGTGGTGTCCGTATAGATGCCTTGGACAAAAATGGAAAGATGGATACCTACTATGGTTTCATAGAGGAGATCTGGGAGCTCGAGTACGGGCCTTTAAAAGTCCCTCTGTTTCGGTGCCAATGGGTCAAACTGACAGCCGTGGAGATCGATGAGTATGGTATGACAACTGTGGACCTCAAGCAAGTGGCCTATAGGGACGAACCGTTCGTGCTCGGTAATGATGTGACACATGTATTCAATGTGATGGACATGGACAGCAAACCGAAAAAGCAGAAGGACAAGCCTACTAAAAGCAAGAAGCAGAATGACAAGTCTACCGAAAACATAAAGCAGAAGGAGAAGACTTGCAATAGCGATCAACCAAGGCGCCACGTGGTTCTTCTAGGTAAAAGAAGGATTGTTGAAGTTGAGGGAGTCACAGACGAAGAAGAGTATAATCAGTTCGACGAGCTGCCTCCTTTCACAGTGGACGTAGACATTAGTGTCCTGAATGATACAGAGGAATCTCTATACGTACGCCGTGATCATAATGAAGGATCGCTTGTAACAACAAAGTATGTTAGCAAATAAGTCCAACCGTGTTGTATACTCCCTTGTTAGAAGTTAGCTAGCTCACTCCTTCGGCTTAGTTTTCTGTCACTCATGGATGCTTAGTTTTCCTTTTTCATGTTAAATCTTGTCTACGGTGTTCCCATGCTACTAAATTGATGCCATGTGTCCATGGATGGATCACTTTGCTTCCTATTGGTGTAATAGACTACTAACACACTTGTTGTGTATTAATAACCTTATTTTATTTTTTGAAAATCATTTTAGTGTGGAATAAGATTGATTTATTATTTTTTTATTAAGCAAAGAAGCAATAATTGAATTTATGTAACAAGGTGAAAATTTGCATTAGAATTATGAGAGTGCAAAAATTACTTTATTTCTTATAATTTTTATAATTTTACTTTATATTAGAAGTTTATAAAATAATATGCTAAAGAATATATTAATTTTTAAAATTATTGTTGAATTGTAGAAACTATAAAAGGAATTTATAAATGACTAGTAATCTTATTTTATTTATTAAATCATTTTAGTGTGGAATAAGAATGATTTATTATTTTTATTAAGAAAAAAGCAATAATTTTATTTTATATTATATAGTTGGAAAATAATATTCTAAAGATTATATGGATTTAAATCATTTTAGTGTGGAATAAGAATGATTTATTATTTTCTATTAAGCAAAGAAGCAATAATTTAATTTTCTATAATTTTATTTTATATTAGATGGTTGGAAAATAATATTCTAAAGATTATATGGATTTAAATCATTTTAGTGTGGAATAAGAATGATTTATTATTTTTATTAAGCAAAGAAGCAATAATTTAATTTTCTATAATTTTATTTTTTATTAGATGGTTGGAAAATAATATTCTAAAGATTATATGGATTTCAATTTATATTAGATTGTTAGAAAATAATTTGAATCAAGACCGGTTGGTGCATCCAACCGGGACTGATGACTCACATCAGTCCCGGTTGGATACACCAACCAGTACTGATAGTGCCAAGGGCTTCCACATATGCTGGGGTTCAGTCTCGGTTGGTGTATCCAACCGGGACTAATGAGTCATCGATGCGGTTGGATACACCAACCGCACCGATAGTGCCTAGGGCTTTCACATCTTTGAGCATCGATCCGGTTGGTGTATCCAACCGGATCGATAGTGTCATCGATCCGGTTGAAGACACCAACTGGGACTGATGGTGCACCTATAAACCTCTCCCACCGCCTCCTCTTCCCCACTTTCTTGCTCTTCCCGCCCGTGTTCCCCAATTTCCTCCTCCTCCCACGCGCACCGCCATCCTCCTCACCTCCGACAACTCTGCACGCCGCTGCTCTGTCGCCTTCGACGACCCCGCATGCCGCGCCGCATTCTCTCCTGGACGACCCAGCATGCCGCTATCCTCACCTTCGATGACCCCGCCGCCGTCCTCCTCGCCTCCGACGACCCTGTCGCCGTCTTCCTCACCTACGGTAAAGCCTCCTTCAATCCTTGTATGAGCAAGAACATCTATCCGGGCCAACCTAGGTTTAAGTGGTAAACGGGTAAAGCCATTCGATTGATTTTGATAGCTAAAGTTTTAAAAGTTTGATTGTATGTATTCTAGAAAGATATGTATTTGGGACTGAAGGGAGTATGTAGTTGGAAGATTGAAATATTTCTTTAGGTGCATTCTTATAATTTGGGTTGTAAAAGGAATAGAACATGGCATATTGTTATTGGATCAATAGATATGCTAGTCTTGATTAGAATAAATGGAAGGACTTTTACAGTCGCAGTGCAGGAGATGCTCGCAATGCTGTACAGTATGGCAATCATGAGGTGAGGAAGCTTCTGGTGAAAATTTCGTCTTACGTAGTCATGTGATACATGGGCAAAATCCTCAAATTGTAAAAGGAGTATAACAGGTTCGTGGCGTTACCATGTTGCTGAAGGTGAAACGCCTCTTTCATTGGGTGGTTTCAGATGCAAGCCATAGCTTATTGTGCAAAGAGGAGGACTGTGCAGCGGTTTAGGAATATAAATTAGTGTTTGTGCATTGATGGTATCTAAACTGTTTTGATATCCATGTGGTCCTGTGAATTTCCTTGGATGGGAGATTTCAGATTTTGATTGAAGAACATATAGTTTTCCTTTAGGAATTCGTTAAGAGCTAAACCTGTGGGTAATGTAAATTGAACTAGATGATAGAACTAACTTAAGGTGATAATATGTTGTGGGTCTTTCCTTCCTATTTTCTGCTTTAGCCTTTAGATTTGATTTAAACTGCTATATCTTGTTCGACTGGTACTCTTCATATTTGCCAGGGCCAGCTTTGCACCAGGGTGAAAAGGGTGCCCGAATTAACACCAAGTTGCCAACAGGTAGTTAGTACTTAGTAGTACCACAGTGCAATATGAATATATTACTGAGAATTCATACTTTTATTTCTGCTGCATTTGAGTGGCAAAAAAGTGGCCTTTGTCATTGCATAGCTGAATGACTAATCACATTAAAAATTGAATGTATCATAGCATGATCTGAAAAAGATTTTAACAATATATGTTGACTAAGTATGAGGCTTCATTTTTTGCGGATGTATCTATCGTAGACTCCTGATGTACAGCTGCTACTCGAGTTAAATTTTTACCAAAGACTATATACTATTCTTTTTCTTATTTCCTAATGTACAATTGAAGCACTTTTATGTCTTGCAAATTTTACCATGCCAGATAATGCATTTGTAGGAAGTTGTTTGTTAATCCTAGCCTACTATTAAGAGCATTGGAATATGATTAAAAGCATTCACAAGTACCTACACGATACTAGTGATCTTGGACTCTTATATCCTAAGGCTCAGGATATCAAAATAATTGGATACTCAAACACTAGATATCTTTCTGAGCCCTATAGTGCCAAGCCACATAATGTATTTATCTTTCTAAGAGGAAATATAGCCGTCTCCTGGAAATCTATTAAGAACATGATAGCTGCTCTATCAATAAATTATTCAGAGACAATTACATTATATAAGGCTACTCGTAAGTGCATATGTCTTAGAAGATTGATACATCATATCCGAGTCATGTGGTGTAGAGATGTATAAAATTCCCGTAGTCTTTTATCAAGATAATGCTGCTTGCATTGCACATATAAAGAATAGTTATGTCTAGACTTCAATGACAAAGCAGTAGGAGAATGGGAATGCAAAATACAGAAAAAACCCAAATTAGTGAAAATTTATGTATATGTGAGATTTCTATATATATGTGAAGTTTGAAATGTATATGTATCATGTCAAATGTATATGTATCATGTGAATTTTTCTAATTTCTGGTGAAGTTTGAAATTTCTATGTATATGTGAAGTTTCTATGTATATGTGAGATTTCTATGTATATGTGAAGTTTGAAATGTATATGTATCATGTCAAATGTATATGTATCATGTGAATTTTTCTAATTTCTGGTGAATTTTGAAATTTCTATGTATATGTGAAGTTTGTATGTATATGTGAGATTTCTATGTATATGTGAAGTTTGAAATGTATATTAGAATTTGAAAATTACAAGTAAGCCATGCATTAGAAGTGTATATGTAAAATGCAATGTATTTGAATTTTGAAATGTCAAATGTATATGTATCATGTGAAATGTATAAGTATACTTGTCGATAGTATTTGGCCGACTTACGTTAGGAACATCTTGCATCATCGCCATCCTCTCTCTACCGTCTCTTCCCCACCGTCTTCCACGCCGTTTTAGAGTAGTACCATCAGCTTTACATGAAACGTAATCTTTACTTGTCGATAGTATTTGACCTTTTGTTGATCTATTTTCATTAATTTTTAGTGCTTCTTCTAGCCTAAGAAATGACGATGGACGGTGAAGGATTTGATCAAAAAGAATTTATGAGAAATTTGATTTCGGGAGATGGTAGTCATGAGGCGGCGGAGCCTGAACCTGCCCTCATGGCCGCCGAGGCCACCGAGGCCGATGAGGCTGCAGAGCACGATGAGGCCGGCGAGGTAACAATCAGTCACGTTCATGATTGTCGGTTCTACTATCATGCTAAGCCAACATTCTGACCCGTTCATGATTGTACCATGCTTTCAGATCGGTCAACCAAGTAGGCAATCACGTCAGCGAGGTCCAAGCAAGAAGTCGAAGGCAAGACAGGTTGTCACCGAAGTCGGCGAGAACGGCCAACCTCTTGCACCCTTGGGAGCACTTGGGCCGTTCAATTCGACATGCGGCGTCCACGTTAGGGACCACGTGCCAATTAGCATAGCAAAATGGGATCAGGTCCCTGAAGATACGAAGAACATGCTTTGGAACGATGTGAAGGAGACATTCACCTTCCCCCAAGGGACCGAAGAGAAGGTGAAGAGTTATACTCTCAAGAAGATGGCTATCGCATCCCAGACTTATAAAAAAAAGTTGAACACGGAGTATATCAAGAAGAATCGGACGCCCGACTTCAACAAGTACCCAAAGTTGCAAGATCACTGGGATGCGTTCGTGAACTACAAGACTTCGGATGCAGGTCAAAGTTTGAGTGAGAAGAATAAGCTGAATGCACAGAAGAAGAATTATCACCACCGACTCGGCCCTAGTAGTTACCGCCAAGCAATACCCAAATGGGAGAAGAGGGAACAGGACCTGCTAGCGAAGGGTGATGAGGACATCACAACCAAGGACACAACCACGCCGAGTGGTTCTTCTCATACACAACAAGTTTTACAAGGACCTACAACTCGTGCTCGAGCACGTCTATTCAATTATCAGGTAAATTCGTTCCTAAGTTTTTATACAAATGATTCACAGAATGGAATGCTATTTAATTCTTGTGATGATCTTATTGTCCTTAGGAACCAAGGAGAAGAACCTCCAAATGCCAAGCATAAAGCACAATCATCATATGCGCAAGTTGGACTTGGAATCAGCAAATTCGCGGGTTCGGCCTCCGCGACAGCATAAACTTCAAACGACCATAACTTTTGATTCTGGAGGTTTCTAGAGGCCCATGAGTACACTTTTGAAAGATCTCGGAGTCTACTTTCCAATGGATCCAGCCCTAGTGCCAAATTCATCCTGGAGCAACGGGAAATCGCAAAAGAGTGTCACGGGCCAGAAACTCCAGGTGCTGCGCCACCTTTCTTTTGGGCCCAAAGCCCATGTAACGCTAGGGCAACCCCTTGGCCGCCCCCCCATGGGTGCTGCACGCCCCTTGCTGCTCCCTAGCCGCCACTTACATCTATATATTGTTTGCTTCCGTACTTTAGTTTTTGGGTTTTGTTTATTTGATAGTTTAGCCATTGCTACTATTTTGAGTCTTCCAGACGTGCTCAACAGCCGCCTAAGAAGCTCCTTGTTTCAAAACCCCACCTTATCAATACTTTATTCATATTCACAATTTCAGATTGCTTTACCATTGTTCTTGCTTGTTCTTCGGTTGCATGCAGGAATCGAACCTCGTGTTCAGGTTGATCGTGCCAACGACAAGATCAATAACCCTCTAGAGTTGGTTTAGCGATTGCTAAGGCGCATCGTCATCGTACGTTGTAGTCGGATCATCAAAGTCAATTCCACCAAATCGAAGTTATCACTCTCATCAAAAGATCGGGACCCAAAGTCACATCAAAGGGTGTCGCACCCGCAACAATGGATTGGCCCAACAGAGCAAGACATTAGTTTTATGGTCACGGCGGCGGCCTTGATGATAACAACAATGCTGTGTTTGGGGAGGTGCTAAGAGATGTGGCCAGAAGGCTTGTACAGTCCATCGAGTAGTCTTCCCAGGGTAGCTTTGTGCCAAACAGGGAGAATGATGAGCTAACAAGGGCCCTGCAAAACCCAGAGCACCCTAGACGTACACGAGGCGTTGGCGTCGTCCTGTGGAAGGTTGGTTTCGCTCAAGACGCTGAGACCTATAGGAGTCGGGTGAGGAGCAAGGCTCGATAGACACAACAGCTTAGTGCAGAAGAGAATGCAAGAAGAGATCCGAAGAGAGGTGCAGTTAGCCTTGAGCCAACAGCGCGAGACGGGCCAAGAACCTCCAAGTAATCCTAACATCATCAGCCCCTCCGGGCAATGAAGCAGCTGCGCTTTCGGTGGGCTACCAGAAGCGGACTTGGACAAGTATCCCGTAGACAACATCAGACAGCGGACACCTTGCAAGCTGCACGTCCAAGCATGGAACCTTTCCTTCAAGGCGGCCAATGGCATGGCTCACCCATTGGAGCCGGGGCAGCTCATCCATGGCCAACAGATACCGTTAGGATACTCCAAGGTCTTGGTGGAGGAGGTTTGCCCAGGGCAAGAGGACCTTGACCTCGAAATTCCTGGAGGTGACGGGACTACGAAGCTAGGAGAGGCAGTACACAATTTCATCCTGTGGACAAACAGTACATAATTTTTCGAGATAACATGGATGTGTCCTCTCCGCGAAGAAGCCCGAGAAGAAACCCGTCTCCTTCCAAGAAGGCATCGACTCCTGCACCACCTCCTGCGCATATAAGCCCCAGAAGAAGCCCGTCTCCTCCTAAGAAGGCGCCGACTTCTACACCACCTCCCGCACACATAAGCGCCACAAGAAGCCCGTCTCCTCCCAAGAAGGCACCGACCAAGGGAAACAATCCAGCTCGGCCAGCAGCTCCCAAGAAGACGGGGTCCTCCACCCAATCCAAGAAGCTGGGTCCACTTCCGAAGCTGACATATGATATGACCAAGGAGGAGACTAAGAAGATAGTACAAGCGAGGTAACTAAATTTTTTACACCCAAGTCACCAGAGAAGAAGGTTCAACCTAGCACAGAAGAATTTCACAAAGGCTTGATGACTATTAAAAATTTGAAGGATCAAAAAGAAATGCCTCGCCAATCAAACTACGAGCGCACATTCAGTAAGGAATGCCACAAGAAGATGTTAGCTGAGGGGAAGGATAAGGAGATGCTACAATTCTTCGATGAAACTGGCCTTGACGCAAATCAAATATTAGGCATGGCAAAGATTGAGTGTGCCCAAGTAAGATGGCCATTTATAGTGGGTGGATCATTGGTCAGGCGTGAGGAGCTGCTCCAGCTAACGACAAAGATGCGGCAATTTCATGAATGGTACTGATGAGGGTTGGGCGACCCTTGGCCGGTCAGCGCACGGTCAACGAGCTCCCAAGCTCGAGGGGCCCCGGCCACGACTTGGGCGTACGCCGAGACGCGCAACCTAGAGCGCGTATGCCCCCGAGCACGGCATCCACACGACCTTGAGCTCGGGTCGGCTCTCGTTCGTGCCGATGTCCCCCCTTGGATTCCGGAACGTGCGGTTACCAAGACGTGGGATCGTGGGGCGAAGCGGCGTCTTGTGATAGGTCGGGAGCGTTGTTGCCATCCTCAATGCGCATGAAGACCACCACCCGGGAAAATCTCCCGTCCGTTACGGGCAGGGAAGATATAAGGCTAAGGATGCGCAGCCTAAAGGCAAAGGACATCAGAGCTTGAGCGCCAGACACCGCCATTGTTAAGCTTGAGCTGTAATACGCCACTATACTTGAGAACAGCAAAGATCACCGCCGCAAGACAACTGGAGTAGAGTTGTTACCTTCACAGGGGCTCAAACCAGTATAAACTCTCGTCTCACGCTCGTTGTCGCCTAGCTCCGACCTTCGGCGCGTCGAATCCTTTCCTTTGTTAAGCCAAGCCCTGCTCGGGTCCCGAGTTCCACTAACCCCCATTTCATTTCTGCGGTTGGTGATTCCGATCGTTGACAGCTGGTGCCCACCGTGGGGCCCGATTGGCTTTGCTCATTCGCATGGAAAACACCAAGATCTTGGGAGCATGGCGCACTTCATGGACAGACATTCCTCGAGCATGGGTTCGGGCGCGGACTCCGACTCTGCGTCCCTATTTTCGCCCTCACCACCGCCACACGAGCAGCACGTCTTGATGGCGGACAGTCAAGGCGCGGGTACGGTTGCGGACGGCCGTGACCCACAGACCCCTAAGGACGCTCGCCGGATGGTGCATGTCGCCATCAACCAAGCCATAACCGCCCTCCGGCGGGAGGACCAGGGGAAGGCCGGCGCATCTTCTAGGCATCCTAGACTTCCTTTTTCCGGAGAGCGCCTCCGCGCTATCGCCCCGATCATGGCTGATCCCCATAGGGCGAGGTCGGAACTCTTTGGCCAAGCCCTGGCCGAAGAGCTCGATCGGGCTGCGACTGAGGTCATACCTCCGCAGCACCAAAGTCATCACTCGGGGACCCACTCCTTGAGGAGTGATGACAACTCATCACGCCGTCGCCAGCGCACCCGTCGGACGCCTCCCGCGCAGGAGGTGCCCTCTCGCCAGCAGCGATCTCGGGACGAGGCTTTGACGCCGCCACATCGTCGTCCCGCGGGTGCCAGCCCGAGCAGGGTCAGGCGCGAACCGAGCTTCACGAGCTCCACGTCGGCCAACAGTGAATCGGGGGGCCTCTCCCCAGATGTTCCGCCCAGGTGCCGCAGGGTCCAGGATCGCCTGCGCTACCTCCCAGGTGACTCCCGCGCACGGCGTCATGGTCGTTCTCACCAAAGGTCGGGCCGCCGGGGTAGCCTCGACTCCGAGTCCGGCAGCAGCGAGGGCCTTGTTGGCAACGACCACACCCGGCGCGCACCTGTCCCGACCTACGGCTGCATGGCATATTCCTACAACCTTTGTCGTGTGCGCTGGCCGGCTCGATTCAAGCCGGCGTTGATAGAGCGCTTCGATGGGACCAAGAACCCAGACGAGTTCCTGTCTATCTATTCGACCGCCATCCTGGCGGCCGAGGGCGACGAGCTCGTCATGGCCAATTACCTCCCGACCGTGCTGGACTGTGCCGCGCGAACCTGGCTCTTCAACCAAAAGCCTGGTTCCTTCAGGTCGTGGCGCCAAATCCAGAACGCCCTCGCTCCAACTTTCAGAGCTGTTACGAGTGGTCGGGGAGGGGGAAGGACCTGGATCGCGTCATCCAGGGCAAGAACGAGCCGCTCCGTGACTTCGTGCGGTGATTTATCCGCACAAGGAACTTGATTCCGAGCATCTCCGACGAAGCCGTCATAAAAGCTTTCAAGTTCGACGTCCGCGATCGGCGCCTTACCGAGGACCTGGAGATCACCTCGAGGCTCAGCATCAACAAGCTTTTCCGTATGGCGGAGCGGTATGCGGATGCGGACGGCGCTGTCCGCTGGAAACGCGACTACGACCAAGGTAAGCTTGGCCTGAACCCCACAGAGGCTGGCCCTTCCAACTCTAAGGGCGCCGACCACGGCGTCGCTGCCAAGAAGCGGAAGTGCGACCACAGGAACGACGGTGGGCTGCCACGGGTGATTGTTTCGGCAGACGGCCAGTGCGAGGTCCTTGAAGTCCGAGATCAAGCTCGGGAGGGGTCCCGACCTCGCAAGGTCGGCCTCGACCTCGTCGTAACTGGCCAGTCAGCAGAGGGCCGATGGTCTGGCCCGGCTACGATGCTTTCGGCCGTAGGGGGCCGAGGGGCGCCCGTGATACGATGAAATGAAGTTCTACCTGTTTCATAGGGCGGCCGGCCATGACCTGTGAACTTGCAGGGCTTGGCAAAGCAAACTAGAAGCTTTTTATGATGGTCGAGGGGAAATGCCCGTGCTACCGAAAGAAGACGTCTAGCTGGATAGGGTGAATGCTGGGGCGGACCGTGACGACCTCGACCTAGAGTTCCAGCAGGGCGAGCGCCGCATCGATGTTATCTTCGGCGGCTCGTCGACTTACTAGTCCCGGCGCGAGCTCAAGGCCGCCTCGCGAACCATCTACCAGGTCGCCGCCGGGAAGCCCATCGAGCAGCACTGCAAGTGGGCTGGGGCCACCATCACCTTTTCCCCGGAGGATGCACTTCAAGGTACGGCCGAGATCCAAGATCGCTTCGTCGTGACCCGACCATCGGCAACATCGCGGTCGATCGTGTCATGGTCGATGGCGGTAGTTCCTTAACTTGCCGCAGCGGGAGCGCTTGATCGATGCAGATTCTTGATCGAAGGTCAAGAACATCATTGTCCCCTTCTTCGATCGCCCCTAGAAGCTCGACCATCCCTTTGGGCGGTGGTCTTGACCGTCACCTTTGGCGACTCGCCAACTTCCGCGACCGAGTGATCACCTTCGAGGTGGTCGAGGGGACCTCCGCATAATGCCATCCTCGGGCCCGCTCGATCAAATTCATGGCGACCAACCACTATGGCCATCGGTGTATGAAGTCGCTCGTCCCAACGGCGTCATAACCGTGCGGGGTGACCTACAGGTGGCGCACGGTTGTGAGACCAAGGCCTTGGCCCTTGCCGGCATGCTGCCCCAGCGAGGCCCAGAGGCGACGTAAAAACGCTTCGTCGAAGGCGGCAATCCAGCCAAAGAGGCGGCGAAGGCCGTGCCTCTCGAGGAGAACGACCACCAGTGCATCCATGCCGGCCGTCGGTGAGTTCCAAATAGGAACTCAAGCTTGTCACCTTCCTCCGCGCCAACAAGGGCATATTCGCTTGGGAGCCTGCGGACATGCCTGGCGACCCGAGGGAGGTGATCGAGCACAAGCCGCTGGTCAGCCGATCGCCGCCAGGCGCGAAGTCGTGCCGCTTTCTCCGGAGAAGGTTGCAGTCATCAAGGAGAACCTTGACAAGCTTTTGAAGGCCGGCTTCATTCGCGAGGTCGACTACTCCGAATGGTAGGCAAAACCGGTCATCGTCCAGAAGAAGGGCGGTAAATGGAGGATGTGTATGGACCACACGGGGTTGAACTCGGCCTGTCCGAAGGACAACTTCCCGCTCTCGCGCATCGACCAGATCGTCGACTCCACTGCGAACGCCAAGATGCTAAGCTTCCTAGACGCCTATTCGGGGTACCACCAAATCAAGCTAGCGGTTGACGACGAGAGCAAGACATCGTTCATCATGCCGTTCGGCACCTACTGCTACACGACCATGTCGTTTGGTCTGCGCAACGCCGGGGCCACGTTTCAGCGTCTGATGACCAAGACGTTCGACCCTCAGATCGGTCAAAACCTTGAGGTCTATGTGGATGACATTATTGTCAAGAGCCCCTCCGAAGGCGACCACATTCGGGACCTCGAGGAAACCTTCGCCAACCTGAATAGGCACAAGATCAAGCTCAATCCCGAGAAGTGCGTGTTCGGCGCTGCGTTAGGAAAGGTGCTCGGCTACATGATCGGGGGCTCGGGGGTTGGCCCGAACCCGGAGAAGATCGAGGCGATCGAGAAGATGGCGCCCCCGACCTCGGTCAAGCAGGTGCAGAGCCTCACCGGCCGCATGGCCGCCCTCAGCAGGTTCATCTCGAGGCTCGGCGAGCGCGGGCTTCCATTCTTCCGAGCTCTGCGCAAGCAAGGGAGCTTCGAGTGGACCTCGGAGGCGCAGCGGTCTTTCGACGAGTTGAAGGTATACCTGTCAACCCCACCCCTGCTTACAACCCCGCAACCCGGCGAGAGGTTGCTGCTCTACCTTGCGGCCAATACCCAAGCTGTCAGTGCTATCCTAGTGGCTGAACGGGGATCCCAGCAACACTCGATCTATTATGTCAGCGAAGTCTTGCATGGCCCAAAGGAGCGCTACCCATTGTACAAAACTGCCAGACGCTCTCCTCATGGCCAGCGCAAGCCGACATTATTTCCAGACGCACTCTGTGGTTGTCCCGAGCAATTTTCCGCTCGGGGACATCTTGCAGAACCCAGATGGCGGCGGGCGAATCGCCAAGTGGGCCATGGAGCTGGCGGCATTCAATGTCCAGGTCGTAGCTCGAACGGCCATCAAATCGCAGGTGCTTGCCGACTTTGTGGTCGAGCAGACGTCGCAACCCGCACCCGAGCCCGAGATCGGGGAAGAAAAGCCCTGGACCATGTTCTTCGACGGCTCGAGGTCCTTCAAGCGCTCAAGGGCTGGAATCCTTATTATCACCCCGCGCGGTGACCACTTGAGGTACGTAGTTCGTTTTAGGTTTCCAGCGACCAACAATGTGGCAGAATACGAAGCTCTTTTGACGGGCTTGCGAGCCTGTAAAGCACTGGGCGTGCGTCGGTTGGTCGTCAGGGGCGACTCCCAACTCGTCGTCAATCAGTACAACAAGGAGTACCAGTGCTCGGGAGACTCGATGTCAAAGTACCTGGCCGAAGTGCGCAAGATGGAGAAATGGTTCCAGAACCTGGAGCTCAAGCATATACCCAGGAAGGATAACTCCTGTGCCGACTTCCTCTCCAAGCTCGGCTCCTCCGACGACGGGATCCCGCCCGATGTCATCCTGGAGACATTGGCGGCTCCCTCGATCTCCGACCAAGAGGTCTTGTTCACCGTGGTGGAAGGTATCCCCTCCTGGGCTGAATCCATTTATAATTTCCTTGCAAGGGGCGACCTACCGCCCGACCCCGACGAGAGGAGTAGGATCAAGCGTCGGGCGAGTTTATACATGCTCGTCGAGGGGACGCTCTACAGGCGGAATGTTTCCGGTGTCCTGACGCGGTGCATCTCTATGGAGGAGGGTAAGTACCTGTTAACAGACATCCACTGAGGCCTCTGTGGAGCGCACTCTTCGTGCAGGACGATGGTCGGCAAGGCCTTCCGTATGGGGTATTATTGGCCTTCGGAGCTTCAGGATGCCCGTGATATCGTCGCTTTGTCGAGCATGCCGCCCACGCCCGAAGTCGATCAACCCAAGATACGCACTTCAGACCATCCCGCTCGCTTGGCCTTTCTCGACATGGGGGCTGGACATCCTCGGCTCTTTTCCTCAGGCGGTTGGGGGTAAGAAGTTCCTGTTCGTTGCTGTTGACACTTTTACCAAGTGGATCGAAGCTGAACCGGTCTCGACCATCACTGCTCGGGCGGCTGTCCGTTTTTTCCGCTTGTTCGTGGTGACCAGGTACGGGGTTCCATGCAAAATTATCACTGACAGTGGTACTCAGTTTACCAGTGAGTTATTGCAGGAGTTTTGCGAGGACCTCGGCATCAAAGTATGCTTCGCCTCTGTAGCTCACCCCTAGAGCAACGGAGCGGCGGAACGCGCCAACGGACAAATCGTCCAAGGCGTCAAGAAACGAGTTGCAGATGAGCTCGAACGCTACGACAAGACCTGGGTGGACAAACTTCCCACCGTCTTATGGTCTATTCGTACCACTGCTAGCCGAGACACAGGGTCCACACCCTTCTAACTCGTGTTCGGTACAGAAGCCGTCCTGCCTCCCGAGGTTACGCTGGGCTCTGCTAGGGTCAGCTTGGTCGACCAGGTCGACTTCGAGCACGAACAGTCTCTCGACCTTGCCCTCGCGAGAAGAAGTAAGATGCCGTAATCGCCACGATCAACGCACTACCCGTGAAGCCCTTCGCAGACATGCGTCTCGGTGCAGACGACCTAGGGAGCTCCTTGTTGGGGACTTAGCCCTAAGACGGATTCAGGCACCGTCCAACACCAACAAGTTATCCCCACGGTGGGAGGGCCCCTATAGAGTTGTTTCAATAGATCGCACGGGGGCTTACCGGCTAGCGATGCCCGATGGCAGAGAGCTCTCTAGCTCGTGGAACATAGATCAGCTTCGAAAGTTTTATGTGTAACCTCTATACCTTAAATTTCAGTAAAGTTGTTCTTCCATTCTAGCCCTTTGTGTCTTTTTCGTTTGTGACTACACTGTCATTGTTGTCCGAGACTTTTTCGAGCACGACCTCCGTGTACTGCGCACTCACTCTTGGTCTGAGCGTTGCGAGCTTAGCGTTCACCCCTAGTGGTAGAGCTACACGTAAGCCAAATTTCTTTGCAATCCAGCTCTCCCCTGTGCTCGGGCTCGAGCCACAAGCCTCGCAGCTTTGACCATTGAGCAGTGCGCACGGTTGTGGTCGTGATTTGAACATCAATCCGGGTGTGACCATCTCGCTAGCTTGTGTCATGTTTGCTTCCTCTCTGGACCTTTTCCCAACTCTGCAGGTCGTGGTCGTTTGCTCGCGTCTAAATCTTGTGCCCAGGGCCGGCGTTGCTCTACCTTGGACCCAACGGGGGCTGGATAAGGGCATATCGTCGAAAAACGACCTAAGGAGCGTGACTAAAGGCGGAAGAGACGTACACCAAAAATCCTTGACTAACAGACTTGAAACAAAGAGGTCGTTGTCCCCCAAAAGAAATGTGGCTCTATTAGAGTTTTCTGTTTTAAGCGTTTTTACACGTCGGCCATCTCGCGGGCGAGCTTCTCCTGCTCGAGCTCGGCTACCTTAGCCCACAAGGTTGATAGCTCGCTATGGTACTGGAGGGCTTCCTTGGAGGCGTCCGCAGCTCGGTGCCGTTCATCTTGGAGTTGGGCCAAGGCGCTCCTCGCCACCTTGCTGGCGCGCTCACGCTTCTCTTCAAGCTCCAAGATCTTGGTCTCGAGCTCGGGGGACGCCTTCGTCGAGGAAGACGCCTGCTCAGGCAGCCTTCTCAGCGCCTCGACCTTGGTCCGCTCGGCCTCGGCGCCTTCGGGCGCAGCGCTCAAGCTTCCCTTCAAGCTCCAAGATCTTGGCCTCGAGCTCGGGGCGCCGTCGAGGAAGACGCTTTGCTCATGGCGGCCTTCTCGGCGCCTCGACCTTAGTCCGCTCGGCCTCGGCGCCTTGGCCGATCAGCAGCGCTCTTGCTCCACGGCCTTGTAGCCATGCTCGCTCGGAGTCCACGGTGCCGCTCGAGCTCTGCTATGTGGGCTATCTCCTGCGCCCTCATCGTTTGGCGAAGGTCGTCAAGCTCCACGGTCTTCGCTCGAAGCTCCCCCGCCGACCTCAATGGTCTCGATGAACTTGGGCGCCGGCCTCCGCACCTCCACCACGTTCAGAGGCCCTCGGACGTCGGCGTGCTCTTGAAGGCCTTGCAGCCCTTGGGAGACGTTGCCTATCGCCTTCATGACAGGAAGGGTGGCCCAAAATAAAAAAAGAAACAAGGGAACTCAGGCTAACCTACTGCGAGGTGCGCAAGGGGGGTCCTTACCACACGAAGGCGGTCCTCGAGGCGTGCGCGGTTGAACTCTTTGCGCTCGTCGATGCACGTGCGTGAGATCTCTTCGTGCTCGACGCCCGGCGCTCCTGAGGTGAGGCCGACCTCGACCACCACCGGCGCGCTTGGGCCAGGATCTTTAGTTTCCGTGTTGGTGGAGACCTGGAGTTTTGCCACCTCCTCCGGTGGGTTCAACTCGCCGACAGGGGCGGACACGGCAGCAACGTCGGTCCCAACCTGCAAGGTCGGGACTTCGCTCGCCTCCGGCACTGAGGAAACGACGACCGGATCCACCACGCCCCCTCCCTTCGCGCGGTCGACCTCCGTGGCCTGGGGTGCCATGGCCTCAGCGCCAGACGCAGCCTCGGTCGGGCAGATCTGAGATGCATCCACAGCGCGGCCATCTTCGGTGGCTGGTGGTGCCACGACCTCGACGTTCGGAGCGGCCGTGGTCGGGCAAGCCTGGGGTGTCCCCGCGGCTATGACCAAGGCACTTTGGGGACCTCCCTCCGCATCGACCTCGGGAGGGTCAGCGACAACGACGGCGTCCGTCTCGCCAGTGCCGTAGTCCTCGCTGGTCGCGGGCTGGACCTCCTCGGTTGAGTCGTCGAGCCCTTGGTCGAACTCGTCGACCGAGGCCCGGCTCGGGGGCTCAGAAGGAGTACGCGCCCGGCCCGAGGGACGGCGCGGGGCCAGCACGTAGGAATCCTCCTCCTCGTCGGACTCGGACTCGCCCTGGACAACATCCATCGTCAAAACGGGTAAGTTTCGAGCACGTGCGCTCGAGGTCTGCGATGAAGAACAGACACTAAGCCCGAAAAGTACGAAGGGGGCGGAGCGAACCGAAAAGCCAAAGACTTACATGAGTCATCGGCCTCCGCCTTGTCGAGGGCCGATGTAGGTCTTGTTGCCTCGATGCTGTAGGGGCACTCCGCTTTCGCGCCCCACCGGGCTAGGGCCTCGGAGCTCACGCCGGATCCACGTCGTCCAAAGCGGCGACCCTGGGGGGCTGAGCTTGGGCGCCCTGGGCCGGTTGGGGGCTCGAGGTCCTAGCGGTAGGCATATCAAGCAACAAAGGACGCGAGCATGGGCTCGGGGGCTCGGCCATGGGAATCCTTACCGTGGCGTGGTCACCCCACTCGACGTGGGGTTTCTTCACCTCCAGGCGGCCTGCTCTGGCAGGGGGAGACCTCTTCTTCCCCTGCTCCTGGCTGTCTCGAGCAGCTCCTGATGGTCCTGCGAGCATGCGAGGTTCAAGAAGGGCCTCGCGGACACTCGAATTGGGAACTTGGTCGGGGTGGCTTACCTCGGCCTTACGACGGAACACGTTCTTCGGGACGGGGTCGTCAATAACATAGTCGTGCGCCAGCTTCCCGAACATCTCGTTCATCCTGGCGGCGATTCAGGACTCCTTCGGCACTGCAGGGGAAACGACCATCAAAAGAAGATCGAAGGACGAACTCGAGCAAAACCTCGAGGCAAGAAGGCTTACCAGACGTACCCTCGCGGATCATGTCGTCGCGGCCCGTGATCTCATAGAACGGATGCATCCTCCTCCGCAAAGGGGACACCCGGTTCCGCAGGAAATCGTTGGCGATCGCCTGCCCGGTGAGGCCGCGCATGGCGCAGATGTGTATGACGGCGATGGCCTCCTCGTCGACCTCAAGGTCGTCCGCCTCTGGGGTCTCCTTCTTCCTGGTAATGGGGGTCCCCTCGTACACCAGCGTGCCGACTTCCCCCTTCTTCAAGTAGAACACCGCTCGGACCATGGGCCGAGGTTGAAACTTGGGGAAGGACCACTTGAGCCCTACCCGCAGCCGAAAGTAGAGGCATCGATCATGGGTCCTTCCCGAGCGGAAGAGGTGAAATCTGGGAAGAAGAGCGAGGGGGTGGGAAGGACTCCTAGGAACCCCTCGCACAGGTGGGAGAAGATGGTGAGAAGGAGAACGGAGTTTGGCACCAGGTTGATGAGTTCGATCTCGCAGCTAGAGAGGACCGCCGCGATGAACTCGCTCTCCGGGGTCCGTAGATCGAAGAGAGAGTAATGCTCGGTGCAGACGATCTCGTCGTCCCTGGGGTGCGGCTCAGTTTTGTCGCCCGGCAACCGCCATGTTACCTGGTCAATCAGCCCCAGGGTCTCGAGTTCCTTCATCCTCGCCAGCGACAATGTGCTCCTCCCTAGTTTGGCCATGGCGATCGCAGCGAATTTGGTTGAGGAGAGAAGAGGAGTCTTGCTCAGGCGAAGAGGCTTGGAAGATGAAGCGCAGGATCGTGAGTTTTTTCCTCAGCAGTTGCTGTGGGCTCGGGTTCGTGGGACGTGTCACCGATAAATCCAGTCTACGGCACCTCAAAAGGCACGCCAGTCGTGATTTGATGGGCGCAATTAAGGCCTGGGCCGCGGACTCGAGGCGCCTCAGGTGTCCGCCGGCCGTTCGCATCCATACCGTCATCGCGAAGACCAAAGGACGCCAGGTGTCGAGGCCGAAGATTTCACTTTGTGGTCTCCGCCCGACCTCGGCCAAGGGATCGAGACCTGCGGGAGCTTGATCCCTATGCCCGCGATGTGAGGCTCGTGGTCGTTTCAGGTGCCCTCTTCGACCTGGAGCCTCGGGGGCTAGTTGACGAGGGTTGGGCGACCCAAGGCTGGTCAGCGCATGGTCAACGAGCTCCCAAGCTTGGGGGGCCCCGGCCACGACTTGGGCGTACGCCGAGGCGCGCGACCTAGAGCGCGTATGCCCCCGAGCACGGCATCCGCATGACCTTGAGCTCGGGTCGGCTCTCGTTCGTGCCGGTGTCCCCCCTTGGATTCCGGAACGTGCGGTTACCAAGACGTGGGATCGTGGGGGCGAAGCAGGCGCACCCGGCAGGTCCGGAGCGGTTGCTGCCAGCCCTCAATGCACATGAAGACCACCACCCGGGAAAATCTCCCGTCCGTTACGGGCAGGGAAGATATAAGGCTAAGGATGCTCAGCCTAAAGGCATAGGACATCAGAGCTCGAGCGCCAGACACCACCATTGTTAAGCTTGAGCCGTAATACGCCACTGTACTTGAGAACAGCAAAGATCACCGCCGCAAGGCAACTGGAGTAGAGCTGTTACCTTCACAGGGGTTCGAACCAGTATAAACTCTCGTCTCACGCTCGTTGTCGCCTAGCTCCGACCTTCGGTGCATCGAATCCTTTCCTTTGTTGAGCCAAGCCCTGCTCGGGTCCCGAGTTCCACTAACCCCCATTTCATTTCTGCGGTTGGCGATTTCGATTGTCGACAGGTACTTAGACGCGACCAAGCATGGTCTAGAGTTGTTCGCTGTCAAGTACAAGGAACAAGATTTTTTTCATGGTGACGGTGATTTTTTTGTCGAATGGGATGTCATATATGATCTATACCAGACAGACGCCCTCGGCTGACCTTCTTTGGGTTCTTTGGACTCTGTAAGTGTCTTAATTATTTACAAAAAAACCATCGTGCACTCCCTTGTACTATACTAACTTGCAAGCCTAACTAATTTCTTCTTATATAGCATGGAGATACAAAGATGCCGAAGGGAACGTATTTTTGACATAGGCTTCATGGACCCAGTAGTTATCAACGAGACAACCGTTAGAGACCACCCAAGCGATACAGAGACTAACGTATACAATGCGCTAGTAGGTCAAAAATATAAGTCAAAGATATATCTAGCCTACGCATTTGAGTACGTGTTTTCATACCACCTCGTTCTACTCCTTTTTCATAACACGATGTTAGAACTAATTAGTTATCTATGTTGACATATCTAAGTATAGTTTTCACTGGATTCTTCTTATGATCAATCTAGATCGTAGCTCGATCACAATTATGGACTCGCAAAGGAAACCAGTTAAAAAGTATCAAAAATTTATCGACATGCTCAACCAGTATTAATTCTTGTTCCTTTCATTATCGTACTAGTTCTATTTCCTTCCATTTGAAACAAATTCTAATCATGTACAATTCGTAATCACATGTGTAGTGCATTCGCACGGTTCCATGCTAAAAATAGGGGCATATTCAAGGAGAAATTTGACATTACAATTGCCTCTCAAGTACGTATATCATAATGCTACCTTTTTAGTTAGTTAACTTAATTTCCTTGCATCCATTTCACGCTTTCAACTTTTTCCATCGCAGATCTTGAGTCAGCCGCCGGGCAACAATTTATGCGGCTCCTATGTATGTGAGTTTATACACATCCAAACCGGAGCCGCCGACCGCATGCTAAAAGGCAACATGGGGGTGAGTAAATATAATTACTAGCTTTAATGATGTATAGGTACTGCTTATATCTTGTACAAATTGAAGGATTGATTAGTTAATGACTTAACGACAGGTGCCTCAATATTTGGCAGAACAAGGTTCGGAACTCTCGCCGGCACGAGTGAGAGCAATCCAAGAATAACTCGTCGGCTTTATTTACGATGAGATCGTAAATCTAAAAGGTGAGTTTCACGAACCAAATTTAAACAGGTGGGGCCCTTCGATAAGGACCGGTGAACTGTCGGAGTCGACATCTACGACTAGCAAGAGCGATGTGCGTAAAAGATCCTGATGAACAGAAGGAAAAGAAATACTAAAGTTGTAATTAAAGTTGTGTACATATATATTGTAATACATTAGACGATGAACAGAAGAACAAATATGTGTACATATTTTAATACATTAGATGTAATTAAATTTGTTAATGAATATTCAGTGATTTAATTATCAGGCAATGTGCATGATTGATTATATGTGCTTTAATTAGTTGTGATTTAACACACACACATATACATACATACATACATACATATATATATACACACACACACACACACAAAACATCAGTATCGGTTGGAGAAACCAACCGGTACTGATGAGGGCCTCATCAGTACCGGTTGGAGACACCAACCGGTATTGATAAGGTTCTCAGGGATTCACAACGCGCTGCCACGTGTGACTTCCAACCGGTACTGATACTCTATTAGTACTGGATAAGGGAACCGGAGCATCAGTCCCAAATGACCTGTACCGATTCAAAAACCGGTATTAAAGGTTGTTTTGAATATGTACTGAAGGTCTTTCCCGTAGTAGCGAAAGATCCAACAAAATTTGTGTATCTTTTTAGTACTACCAAACGCCCTCAATATTTGAACCGACTGATTAATTGTTCCATATCCATGGTGACAACTGACAAGAACCTAGGTGTCCTATCAAATATGAGATGTATCAGGATTTGAGAGGTGATGAGATGGATGGTTGACTTGTGCTATCACTGACCTGAGCTTTAAAGCTAGCGTCTCCTTTTCTTGTGGGGACTCAATAACAAATTTCATCCACCGTACCCTACATATATATCAAGGAGGAGATATCAAGTGCGAACTTAATTACCTTACGGTGGAATTATGAAACCTTTTTGGTTTAAGCAGTAAATCAACCTGAAGAATTTCCAAACAAGATCGTAGATGTATCTCTCAGTTTACTCTAAGTACGTGCAAAATGTTGAGTTAAACTCAATACATAAGCTAAGTCTAATAAAATTAAGAAAATCCTGACAAATGATAAATCAAGGGAGAAGGAAAAAAAGGTAAAAGTTACTATCCACAACTAACTTTCTCTTTTGTTTCTTCTAGCATATTTATTTGAAATTGAAATTTTAAAGGGTGCTAGATAGCTACAAGCCTACATCACTGATCTGGACTACATCATGTCTGCATCTACAACTTTGTGTCTAGAATTTTCATGTTGATTTGGTACCTAAACAGAAAGGTTTCCACCAAATTAAAGTGGGTTTCCATAATTCCATTAGGTATCTCCCCACATACCAAACGTATCTCTCAGACTGGAAAGCCACATTTAATCCTCAGGAAGAAAGCTAAGCCAGTAAACAACTTAAAAATTAACACTCGTAATTCGGTAACTATGCAAAATTTAATCCTAACCACTTATTACAGATCCAGCGCTAGAGTGAAGTACAAGAACATGTCATTAGAATGCTGTCCTAATAAGTAATTAAGTACATGCAACTCCGCTGCGCAAGGCAAAGTGTGGTAATTAACCAATCAAACTGCAATCCCCTTAAGTTTTAGTCGTCCCTGTCCCATTCTCTCCTGTACTAACGATCATCAATATAAGTTAATTTTTGCCTTTTTGGTGTACCAAGATCTACTCCAAGCAAGAAGGTATGTCACGCAGTTCAGCTTGGTACCACAACGGCTTTGAGGCTTTTGTCCTACCATTAACTACTGCATACCAGTACCAACCTCTGAAGTCGGAAGATTCACCCTCTGAAGTCGGAAGAATCAGATTCAAACACAATGTAGTGTGCTTTGGACAGCAGTTCAGGTGCCCTCCCTTAATAGAAGCAAGAACTACTCATCTCCTGAATTTTTCCTCTCTTTATTTCAGAACAATATAATCCACATAACAGAAGGAATTCTTTGTGGTGTTTGTTGCTCCAGGGATTGGTACAGCAGACGATCGAAAAGAAGTTCACCAATCATTTCTATGGATGACTATGGAGAGTGCCCGATCTTCATGATGTAGAATAAAATAATTTGTGCACTTTTTTCATGAATACTAGATGCTGACCACTGCTAGACAAAATAGGATTATGAATTTTTTATTTTCCAAGATTGCACACATGCTAGACTTCACGATTGAGGCCACCAAGTGAAGTATTATCGTATGGTTAATTAGTTCCCAGCGAAAAGATGGAAATGATCTTTGTAAGAAGCAGTGCTCAATTTTCCACTCTGTTGTGTATGCAACAACAATGAGCAAGAACAAACATATATATTGTATGTCATCAATTATGGTATGCGTTTACAATAGAGAAAAACACAAATATATAAGAGAGATTAGGAGGTGTACAACATGGCCTAGGGTCAACCAAGGTAGGTCCCACCCTTCTATACTTTATCTCTAACTCTAATTCACAGTGTAATTCAATCTATCGAAAAGCTGATACTTATAGACCCAATTAAAATGTAAGAAAGCCGATTATAGACTTGTCATAATGAAGTGAAAAAGAGAGGATATTCCAAACTTTCAAACAAGTCCAAAAACACCACAATCCGATTCTGTATGTGTAAAGTATAATCTTTTTAAGTTCAACTAGTCTAGCAATCTGAGTTAGACTCTTTCCTTTCAAATTGAGTTGGCCTTTCCTTTTCATCTCCTGCACAACTTGGTTTCTTCTTTTATGACTGAAGTGGGCTTTGGGCCTCCTTACTTCTCCCTTGATCCATCCTTGGTCAAGTGGGCTTGCCTCCCCCCATTTTGCCCATATGCCCTGCTTTGATTCAGCTGTATGGCATGATCTTTCGGCCGTACGAGATGACCTACGGAGTGGCCCTTGCTGCCTTGTAGTCCTTACTTATGGCTCCCGTCTTCGCTTGCCTCCAGCCGGGTTCCATCATGGCTCATTGACACAATTTGACTCCAATTGACATTTGTGTAATTTTCATACCTAACAACAAGAAAAGTCCCGCTACTAGATAGTATATAATTCTCATGTAAATATAGTGAAGATTGCTTAACGAAAATATTCATGCAAATAAGTGTACTAAATAGCTAGTTATAGCTAGGCTATAGCTTTTTTGGACCTCAAACAAGAAGCTACAGTCCAATATTTCACTATATTAGCTACAAGCGCTCACTACTACAGAAAGACTTATATTAGACGTTTTATCATAGACGGTTTTGAAAAACCGTGTGTGATAAGGAACATCATTGACAGTTTCTATAATGAAATCATCAGTGACATCATCACAGACGGTACTCTTCATAAACCATCAGTGATATATATGAATATCATAGACAATTTTAGTATAAAATCATTAATGATGATTCTTGTAGCTATCACAAACAATTTAAAACAAAAACCGTCTGTGATATCTATAGATCGCAGGCGGTTCTAACCACAAACTATCTGAGATACGAATTGAGACTACAAAAACATACCGAGGTTTCTCATGTAGACAATAGCACCTAGTGCGTTTTGCCTCCTTCAAACCCTAGCCCTTGGCGTCCTCCTCCCCAGCGACTATAACATCCTAAAAATTTTCAAAAATAGGAAAAATAAAAATTTTAAATTTGAAAATGAAATTTAATGAAAAATTTAATTTGAATCAAGATTTTAACTTAACGTATCACCTTCTTTCTCATTTTCTTGAAATTTTGTTTTGAGAAAAAGAATAAATTGCAATATTAAAATCGTTCTTCCAAAAAGAACAAATTATAAAAAAGTTTGAGATATGATCTTAATTTAAATTTCCATTTTCTGAAATTTCTAGCATAATTGTTTTTCTTTATTTTTTGCATTAAAAGAAAAGTCATATGTATTGAAATGGTAAAATGGTAAAAGTTAAAAACAAAATAGCAATAAAAATCTGCAAATATCAATGTCATAATTTTTAGAAATTAAATACGCAAGATAAAAATCTGCAAATTTTGCACAAGATAAACTAGGGAACAAGAAATCTTCAAAAAAATTTACAGAAATTATTAAGCTCATGTCGATCTTTAAATAAATTAAAAACAGAATGGAATGAATTTAACAGCATACATTGTCAGAATTATGTAAATTTTTCTACAGTAAATTTTTTCATGAAATTTTTACTGAAAAATAAAATTTATCTTGCCGATCTGTACTAAAATATTCACAAAATCTTGACTTGATATGATGGCTCAATTAAGTGTTTGATTGCGTCCTGCTAGAGAATCAGTAAGAGCAAGACCCTTTCTGAGTGGGTCCCACAACCCAGCTGGACCCGCCGACCAGAGTGCAAGGCGCCACAGCCCCTCATCTCTTGCTGACATAGCCATGTGGCCCCCATGGCCCACACAACAGTTCCATCTTCTCCAGTCTTCTCCCTCACCTCTCTCTTCTCTGTCTCGCAAGTCAGAGCAAGCACCGCCTCTGATTTTGTCTCTTCCGCCGCCACCATTGCGCAAGCTGAGGCCGCCTCCACGTCACCTCCGACAAGCCGCTGCTAACTCGGTATACTCACCCCACTTGACAGAACCATCATTCCCATTCTCTAATCTCCTTCCCTGCATTTCTTTGATTTTCTTGAATTACTGAAAATGTTTTTGACTTTAATTATTAAAGCAAAATCCGTAAATGCCATATGGTAAAATGGTAAAAGTAAAAAGGTAAAAACACTAAATCAATAAAAACCAGCAAAAATCGTGCTTATCTGCTAGATATGTCCAGAACCCTAATCATGGCTCTTTAAATCAGTCTAGCAATAAAAATAAATATAAAATGTAAAATAACAGCTGTATGGAAAAGCTGAAGATTATCATGTAAGGTTTGTGTAGAAGGAACCAGTAAGAATCTGACCCTGAGATTTTTACCCTGCCGACATGGTAACTTTATCAATCTCTGGAAAAAATATCAAGAATAAATACTTACATTTGAATCATTTATAAATTCAAAAACAGAAGAATAGAAAAACTGAAAAAGGGCAATGTCAGAATTGTTTTGATTTAAATATAAAATTATGAGATTTTTACAGAAGATGAATAATGCTATTCTTCATCCTGAAAAAAATTATCATAAAATAATAATACAGTTTTAAATTTCAATTAAATCAAAAACAGAATAATCAGAAATTCAATTATTGCATTGTCAGAATTATAATAAAATCTCTGCTGAGAATATTTATCTGGAATTTCTACTGAACACTCATCCTTACCTGACCAACACTCATAAAAAGTTTTGTAAATTTCTAAGGCGGTTTACTAGTCGAAATTTACTAGATAAGCTAGCCCTTTTAGAATCTCTGTGCGCTAGTCGTTGTTAAGTGGGCCCAGCCCTGTGCGCTGGTCGAACCTCAGCTGTTCGATTCTCTCCCGCGCCAGCTGTCCCACGCATCAGCGTCTTCTCCCCTCTTCTTTTCTTCCTGGCGCTGCTCTTTCCGCTCTTTCTCACGCACGCAGAAACAACCCAGCGCCGCCTCCCTTCTTTTGACTCAGCCGCGCCGCAATGCAAACTCTGAGACTCCCGTATGAGCTGCTGACTCCGCCATGCCCTGCCTTGGCTGCTGCGACTCAGAGGAGCATCGAAATCCTTGCGTGATTGCTTCGGTTGTAACCCGACACACTGTGCCATGGCACAACTTGGCAGTATCCATCTCTCGCTTCTCTTCCGTGCCAAGCCAGAAACAACCGCCTTACCGCTGCTATAAAAGCCACTGAAAACACCCTCCAGAGCAACAACACAGCCAAACCAATTCACCTTTGAACCTCTTCCGTGCGTACAAACTCCGGTCTTCTTCTTCAAGTCCGGTAAGACCACAGAAAGGGAAAACTCTTGCGCGCACCACTACACTCCAAATCAAACTGAACCAGTAGAGCTAGAGCATCCTAGTGATCCACAGAACCCATCCCAGGTGCCAATTTCAGCTCTTCTTCTCCAACGAGCCGCGCAGCCGTGTTCTTCCTTCTGCTAGAGCTGCGCACGGTGAGAACACCTTCCCGCATGTAATCCCTTTGAACAAAGTGCTAAAATGTGATGCTTAGTACCCACTGATGCTCATGCCGCTAAGAATTTCACGAAAGAATTAAGCTTTGAACAGTTTTACTCACCGGCCATGGCATCCGCCGCTCATCCACGGTGGCGCACCAACTCCGGCCGTTCCGCAGCGAACCAGTGGTTCCCCTGGGTGCGCACAGTCGTTTTGATGCTCATGGTGGTACCGATTCGCCGCCGTTCACCGTTGTTTACCGCCGATGAGCCAAAATGCGTAGCGCTCTGTTCTGACTCGCTGACATGTGGGCCATGGCTCTCAATCTCACGCGCGCGAGCGGTTTCGCTGTCAAGCGGGACCCACACGCCAGTCGCTCTCTCACGTGCAGTCTCGCTGACCGGTGGAACCAAGTTGTCAGTGATCGACTCAGTGCAAAACCGGAAAGGGAAAGCGTAGTTCAAGCCGGAAAGCGTATTTTCCATTTTCGGCAAAAATTGTAATTTCTAGGATTTTCAAACCCGAAACCATTCAAATGTTTATAACTTTTGAACTAACAATACAAATGAAGTGAAATAAATTCCTAAATTCATGTAAAATCCTGTAGATTCAAAATATGTAAAAATATTTTGAAATAAAACTCTGTTTAAATTTGTAATTCAAATTTAAAGCAAAAGCTTGAAATATGTCATACATGAATATTTTGCAAATGACCTCCAAATTGAATCAAACAAATTTTGTTAGGCTTCTTAAATCCCTAGGAACCTTAATATGCAAAAATATTTAGGGTGCACTATAGGAAATATTTATGTTATTGTAAATAGCAAGAAAGTAGTCTAAAATTTATTTAATCAATTTTAGTTTCTTGAATCTGAAATTATAAATAATAAAATACATGATATTAGCATCCTGGAATTATAGAATACAGAAATACAACTCATGAAACAAATCACATTAATACTTGAATCAAAGGTAGTTAAGAAAATAGATATACCTATGTAAATAATTAACTAATATAAGTACAAAATAACTTAAATAAAGAAATGTTAAGACCATACCTATTTTATGAAATTGTTTTATTTGAATCTTCTATCTATTTTCTTTTTGCCTTATTGAGATTTATTATTTGTTATGTTACTGTGTTATTATCGGACGACGTGTAGAACCCGACGAGTCAGAGTTAGTCGCTGATGATCGTGAGTACGACATCGACAACAATCAACAAGGCAAGCACCCCCTTTGACCATGTTGATTCCAGCTTTATAAATGTTTTCGTTAAATGTTTTTATTGCATGCGTATATTCATTAAACTCTGCTATATTGTGGGAAATAGTAGTTATACCTGTTGATTCCTGAAACTCCCTTGACAAGTATGAAATTGTGAACCTTCATACCTTAGAATCATGGTTAGACAATATATAATGTCACTCTGGATATACATGAGGTTTAATAATCTTGCTTAGCCATGCTTTAGACTTAGTATTCATCAAATTGAGACATTGATCAAATGACACTTGGATATGATTGAGACATTGATCAAATGATATTTGGATATGCTGAGACATGATGGTGATTTTTGGTTATTTTAATTAAAAATGAAAATAAAATTATAATATTGATGCAGGCAATTATTAGCAATAGCCTGGTGTGCAGAAGGGCTTGCACGTAGATTAGGGGGAGATTATTGCCCGTGTCGGATTAAGGACCAAACTAATTGTACGTTACATCCAAGTATTTCCGTACAACCACAAGTGCTGGTATGGGACAGCCTTAACCAGTTAAATTACTTAAAACTAGCTTTGCACATTAGAAGGCTGGAGTAGTACGAGCTGTTTCTTAATGGATTGCTCGAAGGAACGTCCACACTGAGGTGATCATGGAGCAAACGTTTACCGATACAATGGTGTACGCCGTACTTCTAGAGAAGTTCCAACATTTCTATGCTTTGAGTTCTTCTACCAGGGTATGGGTTTTTCGTCCCGTACTGGTGCAAAGTTAGGGTTAAGTAATTGAACGGTTGTATTTTGATCTCTCTGTGGCACACCAAAGGAAGTGTGCTAATAGCGCTGCTCAAAGAGATGATCATTTCTGGTGGATAAAATTGTACAACTCTGCAGAGTAAAACTAATCGATTAGCCGTTCCCTCAGTCATGGGACACTTGGTGCACCTGCATTAGTTAGCTGTTTTATTTTACAAAATGTGGATTTTGGCATGTGTTGTCGAGAATTATGATTTGGATTGAAAATCCTTGTTGGAAAGGAATTATTTCGAATTGACATGTGATGTGAATAATTGATTTATGAAGATGATCAAAGGAATTGAGGTTCGTAAAATTTACTGATTTGTATTTACATATTAAACTACTTTTACTTAAATTTCGTTTATGTTCTACACTTCAGTAAATTCTTTTACAATCTAGCTTTTTGCAAAATAACCATGAAAGCCTTTCCTTCGAATGGCCTGCATGTATATTAGGATTTACACAAGTCTTGCGAGTACGAAAGTACTCAACTTGCCACTGTTGATATTTTAGGTGAAGAAACAGATTTCCCCGACGAAACAGATTTCCCCGACGACGCTTATCTCGATGCAGAATACGGGGATATGAATGACGAGTTTTACTAGGGTTCACCTTGTCAGTTGCCTGTGGGGATATTGGGACAAAAAGGCATACTACAAGATTTATGTCTCCACTACTGTCTTTATACTTTTGGTATTGTAATAATATAATGTAATTTTGCTTCTGCTAATATAATAAAATGCGTTCTTGGTTGTGATATTAAATTGTAAATGTGCGTACTAGCCACTGATCATGGGACTAGTACTGTGTGCACATGGCATCCATTTTTGGTATTAATTTATCAAAAATAGGGGCCTTACACCGCCATAGCTGGCAATACCAGCAAGCTTCGGGGAATCGGCCAAACCTCAAACCTGTGAGTTATTTTGTACTTGGTCTCATCTGAAGCTACCTTAAGGTTCCTTGACCACACTTCCCTTTTCAATTGAAGCTTCCAAAGCTCAAAGCACCACCCCGCACTGTTTATCTTCCCCAACAATGGACTCACGGTGGTTGATCCCTCTAGTTCATCTCCACTCAAGCTACTAGGTAAAATAGATTGCCCATGTACCCCTGGTGCTCATGCTGCCCTTGCATGAGCTTACCTTGATCTTCTTTTATCTCCAAGCCTTCGGTCATGGCAGCCACCGCCGGCCCTTTCATGGCGTGCCATTTCTGACCACCACCAATATCAATTAAGCCCACTGGTAGATGCACCTTGTCGTCCCAGAGCTAGCCATGCTGTTGGTTGAGCACCCCCGCGGCCATAGCTTCATCGCCGCCTAGCCCTAGCTCCTCATATTTTGAGTCTCTGCGCGAAGGGGTCCCCTAGTCTGCCAAGCACGCAACGGTGGATGCTCAAATCAGTGAATACGTCTCTCAACTTAGAAGTGTATTTTCGATTTTCTAGTCATTTTTCAAACTAGAGCACTTCAATTGTTTATAACTTTTGCATTTTATCTCCAATTTCAGTGAAATGAATTTCTAAATTCATTTAAAATTATAAAGATAAAAATAAGGAAAATATTTAATATTACATCATAGTATATATTATTTGAAACAAAGATTATATAAAACTCTAATATGGACTATAACAGAAATTATGAAAACCATAAAATTGTAAGCTCCTAAAATGATAAGAGACTCATTTGTGAAAAAATAATTAATTTTCAAACTCATTTTGAATTATTTGGATTTAAAACTTAAGCAAACCATAATATGGTTACTATTGGAGATAAATAAACCATGACTCCTTAAATCATGAGATAAATTTTAAAATGTTCCTAAGAATATGAGTGTTCCAAATATTCAAAAACATTTAGATTTGAATTCAGTTTGGACCAAAATTTATTAAAGAATGCTTTCCATACATAGAAAGTCAAGTAGTTAAAACTTCTATCAAATGAAGTCAAATCTGGGTAAAACTAGTTTTGTTATGCTCCTAAGATCCCAAGGATTTGAAATATATATAAATATTGAAAAGATAACCAAGTTTGCATCCTATGTTTAGTAGTTGAAATTTCAGTGCATGCATAGTTCATATAGTCATAACTTTCACAAACAAACTTAAAATTTGACAAAACCAAATCCTAGGATCGTGAGAAATGATACTCTTTCTGGTTATGCAAAAACATCTCATGTTTGTGCAAATTTGAATTAAGTCCATATTAGTCCTTAATGTTCACTTATATGAAAAGTATCTCGGATAAAAGCAAAATATCGTGGAACCAACTTTAAAACACTCTTAAGGTCATCCCCTGCTACTGCTAGAAATTTTTTTAAATAATCTTGTAAGGTGTAGTCACAAACTTAAAACAAAAACTAAACCCTTATTGCGTAAATTTTAAAAACACTTAAGCCTTTTCAGCAGCTTATAAAACATCTTGTCTAAATGCAATTATCTAGAAGGTTAGCCTAGAAATGCTCTTTATGATAAGGACGACCATATTTTGGAACATATTCTCATTACAACTTACTTTTCATCTGAATCCTGTTAATAATATAACCCTAAGTGTTATGGTCACTAAAATCCTTTATATGAATAGTCAATCTTAAGAAGTTAATAAACCAACAACCTAAATATGTAGACCTAACTTGTATAATTCACCCTATGTGTAAAAACACCTTGGGCTAAGTACTATTCATGCATAACACTTAAACTAATGTCTTACTTCTACTAATCCAAATAATTTTTGCCTTCTCAATTCGAAGTTATAAATACGAAAGTACATAATTTTAGCCTCTTGAATTCATAGAACAAGAATAGATAATTTGTAAGAAGAAATCATACCATTGCTTGACCTAAAAAGGTGCTAGCGATATACACTACTACAGGAAAGCCTATATAAGACATCTCATCACAGATGGTTTTTGCACCATGACCATCAGAAGCTACATGATGGGATAAGAACCATCTGTAATAAGCCAATATCATAGACGGTTCTATATATCTAAGAACTATCTGTTATATTGGCTTATTACATATGTATAACCGTTTGTGATAACACTCCCTTAGTATATAACTAGGTCCTTCGCATAGTTCGTTCAGTTACCAACTCCAACGCTCAAAACCCTAGTCGACGCTTCGTCTATTGCTGACGCTTCATCTCACACGTGGCGCTTCCCCCCAACCTTGCCGATGCCCCGGCCTAAGCGCGTCCTGGCCAGCATCTCTCCCTGCGCCCTAAGCCTTGGTTCCCGCTGCCCTAGCCATACCCTAGGTTGCTGATGCCCCAACAACACCCGTTGCCACTGCATCTCTCATGGCCCTCTCGAGCTCCCCTCACCGGCAATGGGAGCTTCTACAGTCGGTCGCCTTCGACCTCCCCTCACCGCTTGCTCCACGCAATGGTCGCCCTTGAGCTCCCCTCATCGGTGGCGTGAGCTCCTGTAGCCAGTTGCCCTCGACCTTCCCTCACTGGCGGCTCCACGCATCAGTTGCTATCGACCTCCCCTCACCGGTAGCTCCACGCACTAGTTCCCCACAGTGCTCCTCCGCACCGCTAGTATAACAGCAATATGTTCATCTTAGTTCTTTAAGGCTCCCCAACACCCTAGTGTGTGTTGGAAATTTTGATCAAATTTTGTATGTAGGAAATATTCGAACTTGGATCTTGGTTGCCCTCGTAGAATGCCGATAATCCTAGTAGGTGGACCAAATTTTGTGCGAAGTAAGAACAGTACGTGTAGATTATAAATATCATGTTGCAGACACAATAACAATTGAAAATATAGTGAGTTGTTGTAGTTATAACAAAGTAAAGAAAGATTAAAAAGCAAAGTCAGAAGGTAGAGGTTGACTATCACTGGAACAAAATGTAGGACTTCCAAACCTCATGCTAGTATTTATCATGCAATATATATGTCCCAACAACTTACATGCAACAGAAGAAGCCATAAATAGACAGCTAGTATGAGCGTTTTATTAGAATCATTGATAAAGCATGATCATCTGTTCATAATGAAGCAATACAATGGAAATATTGCTCCAACGTAGAGGGTTAGGTTCCTAGTAACTACATACGCACATTCATGATGTGTTCACAATCTTTTCTAGGTGACTTTTTGTAAAATGATTGCTCCAATCATGAAGCTAGAATGATTAATTAGCTGTCTACCTTGTCAATATCTGCATCCACAGACCACAATCAACATATCTCCTGAACAGTTGTGAGATTTTGTTATTCACTTGTGATTGTGAAGCATCAAGCACATCATCTGAGGCTATGGTGTTGCATATTCTAATTTATATATGGATGTTATACATTTTTCACTTTTATAATTTTCTTGTTTGTATAGCTTACTCCTAAAAGTTATTCGGTGATCAGTCCATTATCCTGATATCTGAGAACATCATTTTATTTTTGATCTAAATTAATTGATAATATTGAAATATGATTTTAATAAAATAGATGACATGGAAAAGCTATTAGAAGCTAAACAAAAACTTGAGGTGGAAATAAAATAACTAAAGGGCAAGTCTAAGTTACCTGAAAAGATTTATGAGATGAAACAAGAACGGAAAGACATAGATAACAAATTACAATATATTGAATCTCTTAACACGGCACTTATCAGTAAGGACCACAAGGTGAATGCAGAGCTGGAAGAAGCCAAAACCGAGCTTATAAAGGTAATATAAAGATTTTTAGTACTGAATTCGATATGGTTACTTGTAATATACCAACATTTATTTTTCACAACAATATAATTGCTTTTAATTTGTAGGGATTAAGAGATATGACTGAATAACAATCGGTTATTGGTGTCAAACAAATTAGCACTATACTGTAGTTGTGGAACTTTAGAGAGAACCAAGAAGCCTCTATTGCGGAAGTTATGGCACATAGATGGAAGACATGAAAAAGTCCTAAGGTTTTTTTTGTCTTGAACTATGAAATAATGTGGTTTCTCAATATGCACTTGTTGATATTTGTGGTACATATATCATATTTTGTTAATGTATTGTCACCTAAACTATGAAATATTTTGTTATCATATTTGTGGTAAGATCTTCTTATCTTGATCTATGAAATAATGTTTTTTCCCTATGTCTCTTAGCAGAACTTCCATGATTAGTATATATTGTTTGAAATTTTCTTCTCTTTAGATATTTCTGCAATGACATTTATAACACACAACCAATCATAGATTTTGTAATTAAATATCAAAACATCCTAGATGCATTGAGGCAATAGCTTGTCTGATGAGGAGGGGTCATAAAATACGAACATTTGTAGCACTTTCATCACCTTCTTATTCTAATATTGATGGATTCCAACGCAGAATCCAATTTCATCAATAGTTCATCCTGAAATAAATTAGAGCATGAACTTTCAGGACAAACAGTTGATGAAATTTGATTTTCGTTGGATATGATGAATGAGAATGTTCATGTCTTGTAAATGTCATTGTAAGATCTATCTAAGAGTGTCTTGTAAATTCATTGTAGAAATATATACTAATTTGAACAAAATTTCGCCAATCGCCAAGTTAGAGAGGAAAAAACATATCACAAATGGTTCTAATTAAAAACCATCTGTGTTAATCTCATATCACAGACGGTTCTAATTAAAAATCATCTGTGATTACTTGTCATTAGAGACAGTTTTATCATAGAACCATCTAAGATATTTCCTCATCACAGACCGTTCATAAATAGAACCGTCTTTGATAATAGTTTGTACAAATGGTTCAAAAACCGTTTGTGATGTACCTTCTTATCACTGACATAGGTTTACAGATGATTTACAAAACTATCAGTGATGAGGTTTTCGAACTGTCTATGATGAGCCTTTCTATAGTAGTGATATATATATATATATATATAATCAACAAACATGATTGCATGAAATCATACAACCTTAACCCAAAAACCACACTTGTTTTCATTCTATTTGATTTCCATGGATGATGCGTCACTACTACAGAAAGGTTTATGTTAGACTCCTCTTCACAGACAGTTTTGAAAAACCGTTTGTGATTACAAACATCACAGACGGTTGTCTAGTACAACTGTCAGTGATTTAATCATAGATGGTTCTCTTTATGAACCGTCAGTCATATCACAAATGGTTTTAGTTAAAACTCGTCTGTGATCATATAAAATTTGTGGGATGCTATAGCTTCTTCAGGCTTGTGGTTAGCTAGTCAATTCCTAGAAATATATAAAATTTGTACCAGTCAATTCCTAGAAATATATAAAATTTGTACTTGTACATAAAATTATTAGCAACACAATTTCATTTTGCTATGTCAATATGTTGGGATCTTTATTTCTTTGTATGGGTTAGTTTGCTAAGCCTGAGGTATATGTTGAATGTTTAATGCTTCTTTTCTCCCTGTATTAGGTGATAATGTTTGAAACTTATGTACGTGTTATCCTATCTCTATCTTGCATCCTCCTATTGAAACTGAACACCTAATTCATTATAATATATTTGTGGTAAGGGCATGGGAAAGCTGTTAGAAGTTAAACAAAAACTTAAGGTGGAGATCAAACAAATGCAGGGGAAATCTATGATAACAAAAGATTTATGAGATCAAACAAGAACTGAAAGATATAGATAATCGCATGCAAGATATCGAATCCCTTAAAACGACACTCATAAGTAAGGACCACATGGCGAATGTAGAGTTAGAAGAAACTAAAACTGATCTTATAGAGGTAATATGAAGGTTTCTAGTACTTAATTCTATGTGGTTACCGCCCTTCTCACAACAACATAATCGATTTTTATTTGAAGGGATTGAGAGATATAACTAAAGATCAATCGGTTATTAGTGTCAAACAAATCGGCACTATACTAGAGTTGTGGAACATCAGAGAGAACCAAGAAGCCTTTATTGCGGAAGCTATGGCACATATGATGAAGACATGAAAAAACTATAAGATTTTCTTGTCTTGAACTATGAAATAATGTGGTTTCTAGCTGAACAGTTGCTGATATTTGTGATATATATTATATTTTGATAATGTATTGTTACCTGAACTATGAAATATTTTGTTATCATATTTGTGGTAAGGTCTTCTTGTCTTGAACAATGAAATAATGTTTTCCCCCTAACTCTCTTGGTAGAACTTCCAATTAGTATCTGATGTTTGAAATTTTATTCTCCTTAGATGTTTATGCAATAGCATTTACAAGACACAACCAGTTATAGACTTTGCAATTCAATATCAAAACATCCTATATGCATTGAGGCAACATCTTGTTTGATGAGAGGGTCATAAAATATGAACATTTTTGCCCCAAGCAATTACATCTAGAGTACCACAGAGATTTTTCATATTTTATCTCTGTGGTACTCTAGATGTACCTCTTGAATTCTAAAAGGAAGGTAATGTACTACCACTTGGCATTATCCTTAGTATATACTGAACTTCAATCCAATGATTGAATGGTGTCTTGCCCAACTGATTTGTTCGCATCTGTGATATGTTTTCTCACTAACTCTATTGGTAGAACTTCTATAATTAGTATCTATTGTTCGAAATTTTATTCTCTTTTGATATTTTTGCAATGATATTTACAAGACACAATCAGTTATAGATTTTACAATTGAATATCAAAACATCCTAGATTAATTGAGGCAACAGCTTGTTTGATGAGGATGGTCTTAAAATATTAATATTTATAGCACTTTCATCACCTTTTCTTATTCTAATTTTGATGGATTCCAAGGCAAAATCTAATTACATCTACAATTCATCCTGAAAATTGTCATGCTCTGATTTATCGCTTCTATTTCATTCTCATCTGAAGGACTATGGAGGTCTATCCATGTTTATGATGAGTAATTGACTGGATTTGAGTTTGGATTGTTTTGGAATTGAGTTTGATTTTAATTGGATTTTCAATTTGGAGCAATTTGAAATTTGATTGCCATTTTCGGTGCTACCGGTCATGGTAGAGCTTCTGAGCTTTAATATTTTAATTAAAGATTTTTTGATAATTATTGCATATCTTTTGGACATTGCTATGTGATGGGTTTTCCTTCCCTTTGATGGTTGTAGGACGATGGTGCTAGGTCATGGTGAGGCAGAGGAAGACCGGGACAAGGCGAGGTGCGTCGGAGGTCTAGATGGTCGAAGATCGCCAGAAGTTGATCGGAGACGGAGTTCGGGCAAGCCAAGAAGACAAGGAAAGGCGATGATGCTAGCTAGATACCGCATGGATCGATGAGGGCCGTTGAATCGTAGTCTAGTTAATAGGTTAGCGGGTCTAGGTAGTATGCTTTGAAAACCATGCAAAAAAACCCATTATGTGTGTGAGTTTTGGGTTAGCCCTTGCATGGCTATGTGAGTGGGTTAATCCTAGCCCTTTGATGAGTGCTCTAGGGTTGAGGGACTCATCCAAGGGTGGTAGGTGGCCCAAGAGTAGTATAAATAGACGGGGAGGAATAACCTCCTCCTCTTGAAGGTTGTAGAGATTTTTGTGCTCTTTTGACTTTTGCCCACTTTGTTGTGAGGCTTTGTAAACCTCTCCTTTTTGAAATGCAAATCATTTTTATTCATGCTTAAATTTACATTACGCATTTACTTTGCCTTAAATTCAGCATTTAAATTCCTGCAATTTACTTTCTCACAATTTGGATTTGCCTCCCCTCCTTCTAAATGCTACTGATCTATCTTGAGTGTGCTCATATGGTTTTACATATCTCTTGCACCCTAGGATAGACTAGAGATCAAGTTTTCTATCATGTTGCAACTCTGCCCAGAACTTGTTCTTCGCAGCTGTCAGTGTTTGATTTTTACAAAAATATACAAAAATTATTTTTAAGTTATTCTTGTTGTAGAAGTTTCTTCACTCTCATATACATCTTTAAAAAAATTAGGGAGTCTACTGGTTGCACCTTTTGGGCGCCATTAGGTGAATATCGAGCCCCAAACTTTCTGCTTGAAGTTTCTGATATTCTATGGTGTTTCATTTTTTCTGATTTTTGTATAAGGTGTTTTGAGGTTGTGTTTGGTGGAGTGCTTCGCGACTCATTTTATAATAGGAAAAAATTGCCAAAATTTTCAGAGCACCAGAAATCCACCAAACACCTGCTCCAAATGAGGACAATTTCTGAAAAATCTGCTTTTGCTTTTTAGAAAGTGACTTTTGTGATTTGGCTTAATCTCCTTTCTAAAAGCAAGGTTTGAATTGATTCCTTTTTATTTGAACACTTGAAACCAGGATTTTGATAAAAAATTCCCCACATATTCCACGGTTCTCATCCATGCAAGCTAGAGGTACACATAGTTGTCTAGTTGTTCAGGTTTTGGTGGGTTGGTGAATTTGAGGAGCACCGGTCTGAAGAAAAATCTTCATAGCAGTTTTCTATTATGATCCTTCATGATTTCTTTTTCATGATTTTCTGAGGTCTTAGTTGGAGTATTTTTTTGGGAAAGAATTTCGTTTTGCGACCATTCACCCCCTGCCCCCTCTGTTCGCCATCTCGATCCTTCATCATCCCTGAATGAGAATACCATTGGTAGCATATTTTCACTTTGGTCTTGTATAGGAACAAGATCACTCTGTTCCTGTTCCTACACAAGACTAGAGTGAAAATAGGCTGCCTATAGTATTCTCGTTCGGAGATGAGGATGAAGTATAAGATAAATTAGAGCTGCGAACTTCAGGATGAATAGTGGATGGAATTGGATTTTTCCTTGAAGTCTATCAATATTAGAATAAGAAATGGGATGAAAGTGCCATAAATGTTCATATTTTATTACAATCATCATCAAATATGTTGTTGCCTCAATACTTCTAGGATATTTTGACATTCAATTGCAAAATCTAAAAATGGTTGAGCGTTGTAAATGCCATTGTAGAAATATCTAAGGAGAATAAAATTTTGAACAACGGATACTAATCATGGAAATTCTAACAAGCGAATTAGGGAAAAAAACATATCATAGACATTTCTATTTAAAACCGTATGTGATACACTCGTGTCATAGACGATTCTAGTTAAAACCGTCTGTGATATGTGTTTTCACAGTTGGTTTGAAAACCATCTGTGATATGTGTCATATTATCACTAACACATGCTTACAGATAGTTAGAAAGCTATCTGTGATGTTGTTTTTGAACTGTCTATAATAGCCTTCTCTGTAGTTGTGGCTATAGTTACCAATAGCTTTACCAATTGATGTAGCTCGTAGCTAGAGATAGCTCCGATATCCTACATAGTTACCCATGTGCCAAAACATTGAGACTATATTGAAATCCAACATTACTGAAGGGACCAAATGCATCTCTTATAAGCCTAAACTATGAGAAAACATAATAAAAAACCTCATCTCCCCCTTTTTTCAATAATCCAACATTTATATTCCTAAGTGATTAAGTATTTGTTGTTAAGAACATTATATTAGAGGTATCATTTGTGTTCTTTTGGATATATATTAGTATGTTTGTTGATTTTGGACTTGGTTCATATTCTTATTAGAAAATATTAGTACCTTCTAAAGTACCAGGTTTATATGATTTGTTTGGAGATGACCTATATTATATACTTATATTTTAGAAAATTAATACTGAGAACACAACAAATGATACCTTCCATGATAGGTAGCGATAGCTGTTGTAACTTTTTTGGGACATTGTCATGAAAATTGTGATTTAAAACCTTGATATAAATATAGCATAGATTATTTAAGAAAAACATTCAACTGTTAATATTTTATGCGGCTTAGTAATTCCTTTAAGTTAATTAAGATATTAAACCAAAAAAATATTAGACATATATTTATATATATTCGTATTATGTGATGTGTATACAATGCATTTATCAACATGGACGACACATTGAGATGAAGTCACAAAGGATTTTGCAATTGTTAGAAGCTACGACGAACGCGTGTCACATCATCTTCGATTACTTTCATACGTATTGGGCTGTAGTGTGACACAATGTATGGATGGATGAACCACTACTGCAAAAGGACTTATATTAGACCCCTCATCATTGACGGTTTTTAAAAACTGTCTATGACGAGGGAGCATCACAGACAGTTTTTTTAAAAAATTAGTTAGCGACGAGTCTGGTGCTCATCACAGTTGGTTTTTGGCTAAAATTGCCTATGATGAGGGGCACATCATAGATGATTTTAGCCAAAAACCGTTTGTGATGAGCACAGGATCATCCCTCATCACAGACGGTTTTAACCAAAAACCGTCTGTGATGACCTTTTCTTGGACATAAGTGCAGAGAACCCCAATCTCCTCTGCGTTTTTATGGTTTTCTAAGTGTGCTCATATGGTTTTACATCTCTCTTACACCCTAGGATAGACTAGAGATCAAGTTTTCTATCAAGTTGCAACTCTGTCCATAACTTGTTCTTTATACAGCTGTCAGTGTTTGATTTTTATAAAAATTTATAAAAATCATATTTGAGTTATTCTTATTTGAGAAGGTGACTAACTCTCATATCCATCTTTTGAAAAATTGGAGAGCCCACTGGTTGCACCTTTTGGGCGCCATTAGGTGAATAATGAGCCCTAAACTTTCTACTCGATGTTCCTGACAATCTGTGGTATTTTATTTTGCATGATTTTTTAAAAAGGTTTTTTTAGATGGTCTTTGGTGGAGTGCTTCATGACTTATTTGGTCATAGGGATAAAAATTTTGAAAATTTTTAGAGCACCATAAATCCACCATCCACCTGCTCCAATTGATGATAATTTCTAGAAAATCTACTTTTGCTTTTCAGAAAGTGACTTTTGTGATTTGGCTTAATCTCCTTTCTAAAAGCAATGTTTGTATTGATTCCTTTTTATTTAGACACTTGAAAACTAAGATAAAAAAATTCCTCACATATTTGATGGTTCTCATCCATGCAAGCTAGGGGTACACATAGTTGTCTAGTTGTTCGGGTTTTGGAGGGTTGGTGAATTTGAGGAGCATCGGTCCAAAGAAAAATCTTCAAAGCAGTTTTATATTATGATCCTTCATGATTTCTTTTGCGTGTTCTTTTTGAGGTATTATTTGGAGTATTTTGTGGAGGGAAAATTTTGTTTTGCGACCATTCACCCCCTCTGTTCATCATCTCGATCCTTCAATTGGTATTAGAGCCGGTTTTGTTCTTCCATAGATCTTGACCAGTCTCAAGAGCCATGGCGACATACAAATATTCCACCAAGCCTCCTATTTTTTCTGGAATTAATTTTCTATTTTGGAAATCTCAAATGGAATCGTATATCATTGCCCAGGGCTTCCTGATATGGCAGAAGGTGAAGCTCCCGTGTGAGGTTCCTCCCGATGTGCACGTTATGGTCGACAATATGGTTGATGTTGTGGCAAATGCTAAGGCAAGGAACATCCTCATATAGAGCCTTAACCACAGGGAGTATGATAGGATCTCTCACCTGCGATCCGCTCATGAGATTTGGGTGACTCTCGATGCTTACCATGAGGGCACCACTCAAATCAAGACTGTGAGGCAGGATCAGCACAAGCATGAATAAGACAATTTGAACAACACACTTGTGAGAGTCTTGATGAGTGCTTTGGTTGTTTTATGAAGATTTTGAGCGATCTCCAAGCATTTGGTTGCACATACCCTAACTCGGATAATGCTTGGCATTTCTTGACTGCACTCGATCGTCTAGTTTGGGAAATGAAAGTGACCACCCATCAAGGACACTACTGACTTGTCGACCTTGACTCTGGATGGGCTCTATTTCTGACTCAAGATTGATGAGATCGACGTCGTCTCTCACAAGATGAAATCTCAGTCGATAGACTTGGTCACTGATCTCACTAGATCTTCCCTTGATTTCTATGCTATATTCTCTCTCTCCACCCTTTGCGAGCTAAGCGATGACCAACTAGATAGATTTTTAGAAACTAAGATTGCTATTTTAACTCATAAATTCTCTCATGCATACAAAAGGGTGAGAGAGAGGAAGAGAGGTGACGTGATTATCTGCTTCAAATGTGATGGCCCCAACCACATTTGAGCGAACTGTCCCAAGCTGGAGAAGGGCAAGAACGACTCTGGCGGTTCATGGAAGAATGACTACACCAACTAGAACCACAACAACAAACCTTCAGTTCACGAGCCGACACGTGAGAAGAAGTACCGTAACTTCTTGAAGAATAAGAAAGTTCAAGAGAAGAAAGGCGGTGACGAGTTCTCTAGCATGTGCTTCATGGCAGTCTCCAATGGCATTAGCGACTCTGTACTCTACAGTGACATGGACGAGGTACCCTCCTACGACCAACTCAATGAAGCTTTTTACAAACTAGAAAAATTTCATGCTAGAGTTAGAGTTAGGTGTACAAAGCTTGAGAAAGAAGTAGGTACCTTGACTCAGGAGTTAGCTTCTCTTAGATCTTCTCCTTCTCGAGTCACTGATGACTGTTCTTTATGTAATGCCTTGCTTGTGGAGTTAGAGAACCTAAGGACAATGCATGATAGTGTGCTTACTATGCTTGAGAGTCTTAGGTCGAAGAATGCTAGCACATATTTTGTTGATGCTATATTTTTAGATGCTAATTTTCTTCATGCTCACTTTACTTCATCTTGTGCTAATTTCCCTAAACTGCTTGCTGAAATTGATGCCAAATGCACTCACCTTAGGAAGCTTTCTGCTAGAAATGATGAACTTGAATTGCATGCTTCTAAGGACCCGGTCAGCTCATGTGAGGGCTGTAAGCAACTAAAACTTGACAATGAATCCCTAAATATCAAGTGTGCTAAACTTGCCAAGGACTTACTAGATAATTCACAAGAAAGTTGCTTGCGATGTTCTGTGATTGAGAGGGACTTGGATAAAATACAAGTCGAACTTAGGAAGAAACTAGAAGACCAAGCCCATAGGATTAGAGATGCTCCTTCTGTTCCTTGTGAGGCCCTCAAAATTGAGGCAGCCGTGCTAAGGGAGAAAAAAATGCACGTGCTAGTATATCTTTCACTTTTGGATCTTCTTCTTCCTCTCATCCCTGTTCTTCGTGTGCCTCTCTCTTCTGGGAGTGTGAGTATCTCATGAGCACTCTTAAGAAGTTTGTAGGAGGCAAGAAGAAGCTCAATCTCATTCTAGACCAATCCAAGATTAGCAGATTTAATCAAGGTCTAGGATTTGACTACTTCGAGCACGCTAGAACTCATCCTTCTACCATTGTGTGTGGCTCCAAGAGTGATGAGATCATAGTAGCTCCCAGGGTGAGTACTACTGTGTTTTGGTCCGCCTGGGTTGTCCAGAAGTTTGCTATTCTTGCTGCTTCTGCCTCTAGCAAGGCAAAGTACTCATATACCTTCTGTCAGAAGGATGGTCACCTAGTAGATTTCTGCTTTAGGCACGCCAAGATCGTGAGGCGTGAGTGTGCTATTGCTCTTAGGGGTATTCAGGGTTATCTCCAGACTCTGCGTGCTCCTAAGGCACGCACTGCTACTAGACAGGTTAGAGAGTTACATAGTTTTGTGCGGCATCTAGGACTCAGTTTTCATGCTGTTTAGTCGAGTGTTAGTCCTAGAGTTGCTCATGGTCAGTCTTTCTGTCGTCCTCTTGATATTACTCATTTTTCCCATCGAGGTAGATATCAATGGCGTGAGGTGTTTGCTGGCAGGAGATTCAAGCAGCCTTGCTAGGATGGTCCGGCCTTTGCACCATGGTGAACCAACCCAGTTTTAGCTCCTAGATCTTCTGCTACCTCTGGTCTTGTGAGAGTCGAGCGTCAAAGAGACACTAGTGTCCAGTCTTCTCCTTCTTTGGCTGGTACTTTGAGACGTGTGATTCAGTATTGGGTTCCCAGGTCTTCACTTTACCCCAGTACTAAGTCTTCTCTCTCTCTCTTTTGGCTTGATCTGGCTCGTCGGATGGGGAAGGGAGATGTTTGGATTGTTGACTCTGGTTGTTCTCACCATATGACTGGAGACTCTCATTGGTTCTCTTCCCTAGTCCGAGCCTTAGGTGACGAGTTGATCACTTTTGGGGATGCTTCTTCTGGTAGAGTCATTGCTAAAGGTACCGTTTGCATTAATGAGAATTTTATTCTTAAGGATGTTGTCTTAGTGAGTAAGCTGCAATATAACTTGCTTTCTGTTTCTCAACTTATCGATGACTCTTTTGAGGTAAGCTTCAAGAGTAATGCCTGTAGAATCGTTGATTCATCAGGAGAGTTAGTTTGTGGGATTTCTAGATTTGGGAGGGTCTTTCATGTTGATTTTTCTGTTTCTTGTGGAGACTCTCTCTGTTGTTTGATTGCTTTTAAGTCCCTTGATCTCTCCTTCTAGCGTAGGAGACTTGGTCACATTGCCTTTGATCATTTGACCAGAGTTAGCAGCCATGACCTCATTCATGGTCTGCCCAAACTCAACATGATCAAAGACTTTGTTTGCTCTCCCTGGCGGTATGGCAAGATGGTTACTACTACTCATCCTCTAGTCACCGTAGTGATGACTGATGCAATAGGATAGCTTTTACATATAGACATTGTTGGTTCAGTTAGAGTGCAATCAGCAAGAGGGAAGTGGTATGTTCTTGTCATTGTTGATGATTTTTTGAGGTATTCTTGGGTATTTTTCATCGCTTCGAAGGATGAGACTTTTTCTTACTTCAGGGTTTTGGTCAGTAGGTTGTCTCTTGAGCTCCCAAGTGCATTACGAGCTATACACAGTGATAAGGCATCAGTTCTATTTTGAGAATTTTTGTGTGGAGTCTGGTTTCGAGCATCAGTTCTCTTCTGCCTATGTCCCTCAGCAAAATGGCGTAGTAGAAAGGAAGAACAGGATCCTGGTTGAGATGGCCAGAACGATACTAGACAAGTACAATACTCCTAGGAAGTTTTGGGCTGAGGCTATAGCTACTGCTTTCCATATTTTTAATCACATTTTCTTAAGAACACATTTGCATCGCACTTCTTATGAGTTGAGGTATGGGCGGAAGCCCAGTGTTTCTCATTTTTGCGTATTTGGTTACAAGTGTTTTATCCTGAAGTCTAGTAAGCTAGATAAGTTTGAGTCTCGTTTTTCTGATGGTATTTTTCTGGGTTACTCGACTTCTTCTTATAGCTATAGGGTTTGGAGCTGTGATACGAATAGGATCATAGAGACCTGTGATATAACCTTTGACGAGACTAGCTCAGGAGCTAGACCTGATATTTCAGGCTCTTCTTATCCCTCTGAGACCATCTTTGTAGAGGATGAGGATGATGGAGATGATGGTGTTTTACCTGATCTAGTCTCCTCTACATTTGAGGTGCCTCCTGTTTTTATTTCTGCATCTTAGGGAGACCAGCCCTTGCCTTCGGACTCTCCTTTAGTAAGTGGCTCTGTTCCTTCCTTTTCTGTTCAAGAGGTAGAGGCCACTTCTGTTGCTGGACCTCCTCACCATATTCAGAAAATTCATCCACTTAATCAGATCATTGGTGATTTTTTGAGCGAGTTACTCCCTTAAAATCATGTTTGTCCAGTTTCTGCATTCACTCAGCCTTTGTTACCTTGTTTGAGCCAAAGGATATTTCTCATGCATTATCCGATGAGTCATGGATTAATGCTATGCATGAGGAACTTGAAAACTTTGAGAGGAATAAGGTGTGATAGCTTGTTGAGCCCTCATCTGGTCATAATATCATTGGGACCAAGTAGGTGTTCAAAAACAAGCAGAGTGAGGATGGGGTTATCATTTGAATTAAGGCTAGGCTAATTGCACAGGGCTTTACTTAGGTTGAGGGTCTTGACTTTGAGGATAACTTTGCCTCTATAGCTAGACTAGAGGCTATCTATATCCTGCTTGCATTCTCTGTATCCTAGGGCTTCAAACTCTATCAAATGGATGTCAAGAGTGCATTCCTCAATAGCTATATTGAGGAAGAGGTTTATGTCAAGCAACCTCTTGGATTCAAGAACCCCAAATACTCAAACCATATCTTCAAGCTTTTCAAAGTCTCGTATGGACTTAAGCAGGCCCCTAGAGCTTGGTATGAGAGACTTAAGTCTTATCTTTTCAGTCATGGTTTCAAAATGGATATAGTAGACAAGACTCTATTCATCAGACACCAGAATTCTCACTTCCTTATCGTTCATATTTATGTAGATGATATTATCTTTCGTGGCTCTTCTTATTCTCTTGTGTCTCTGTTTTCTGAGGTGATAAGCATGGAGTTTGAGATGAGTATGATGGGCAAGTTGAGCTATTTCCTTTGCTTCCAAATCAAGCAGACTCAAAAGGGTACTTTCCTACACCAAGGTAAGTACACTTAGGATCTCCTAAGACGATTTGATATGTCCGATGGTGTAACATTCCAATTTTTGAATTCATTGTGCTCGAATTTCAAAATCCGAACCCGTAGCAATTTTCTCGAATTAATTCCAGCTTAAACTGAATTTTCCAAAGCAAAAAAGATTTAATCTGATTAAACCATACTTCAAATTAATTATTTATTATTTTATTGGGTTTCTTATGCTTCATAGAATTTTCCTATATTTTTGGAGATTTTTCGGAGTTTAATTGCTATTTATTAGGATTTATTGAAGCTTATTCGGATTTTCTGGTTTTTATTTAATTCGGAAATCATTTCCGAATCCTTTTTCTCTTTGGGCCAAAAACAATGTTTCCCGTCGACTTATTCATCGTTTCGCTATCATGGCCGTTCCATCGAAAACCCTAACGCTATCCACCGTTGATCGCCGATCCAACGGCCGAACTCAGCGCCGCCACTCACAGCCAAAACCCTAACCCTAATCCGCTTCATTCTCCACTGTCCGATCCCGATCCAACGGATCACACTGCGCCATGTCGCCCTAGCGCCCGCCGCTGCCCGTGCAGCCCTAGCCCGTGACCAACCTCGGCTTCCGCATCATTCCCCGTCGCCCTAGGCTATTTAAGGCCTCTTTGGTTTCCGCGCCGCACTCGCCACTCCGCGCTGCACATTTCCCCTCACGTCTCACCGGCTGGGACGCCGCCGGCTGTCCGCTAGCCCTCGCCGGAGTGCGCCGCCTTGACCAAGTCCTTCCGCTGCCTCTTCTTCCCTCCCTGGTGAGTCTCCGGTGACGTCGGTAGTACCATTGAGTTCCATGTGTTGTGATCTTTCTATTCCACTAAGTTTCGAGTCTAATCCGGTCCATCTCCACCATCTTCCATACCTTCGTCTTCATCTCCGGCGTGTTGCGCAGTTGCCTCGCCATCGTTCCCTCTTCACCAGCCGTGACCGTCCGATCTCCTGCCGACAGCCAGATCTGTGCCGCGTCTTCGCCGCCTCATCTTCAACGCTGCGTCGTCGATCTGCACAGCAATAGCCAGATCTTCGCCATGAGGTTTCGGTAAGCCGCCTCGCCTCGTCAGCATCGCCACGACACCGTACCCGCGCCGTATCAGCCGCCACCTAGCGCCGCGTGCAAGCCACGTACGCGCCACGTCCGCCGTAGGTCCACGTGGCTGCCACATCGGCGCCACGTCAGCACTATTTCGCCCATGGTTTGCCATGTCAGCGCCACGTCACTGCCCCGTCCCCACCACGTACACGCCGCGTCCGCACCACATCACCGCCACGTAAGCCCCAGCTCCCACATCACCGCCATGTCGCCGTGCGCTCCTTGGTGAACCGAGTCCACATGAGCCGAGTCGCCGACTCGTAGCCCCCACATGTTAGTGGGTTTTATTTTCTTTTTCTGTTATTTCCGAAAACCCGAAGCCCCAACCAATCGCAGCCTGACACGTGTCAGTTCCATTTGATTTTCTGATTTTCTTTTCCATAGAACTTCCGAGAGCCTGTTCTCCTCCGTCCAAACTTCGATTTGAACGATTGAAATTTCTAAATTCATCTAAAATCAAGATCTATCTGCTGGTGTCTTTCTTTTGAATTTTTGGATTTTATTTATTTTTGTCTCGTTTCGCGTGTTTCGCGTGTAGACAATGCAGCGATTGAGCGAGCGGAGCATCCGACGGAGGTAGCAGCAGCGGGAGAGGTTGAAGGCAAGTCTTCCTTGACCATATTGAACCCAATTTTATGAAGTATTACTTTGTCTTAAATTATTGCATGCGTATTATTTTGCGTACCGTACTTTAATGCTGTTTTAAATGTTTAGTTAAATGCCAACTTGTTATGCCCACATTGATATTAATTTTGACAACCGTTGACACCTTAGGAAAATTACTTACTGTAATTAATAATAATCATTTTGGTATCATGGGACGGTAGAAAATGCTTAGCCATGCTTAAATTATGGAAACTCTTTCATACTTGACTCAAAATGAATTGTGAAAATTGTGGTAATTGGTGTTGCTGGAATTAATTTGAAAATAAAAGTGAAAAATGGTTTAGACCGGGGCGGATGGTTGTATGGCAGGTGTGGGATGCACAAAATTTTGGAATGTGATTGTTCCGCCCTAGTCAATTAAGGACCGGTCGTGTGTTACCTTGGGCCATGCTATACAGTACAACCACATGTCTATAATGGGTACAACCTGGCTAAGTAATTTGCATGTATCGTTATTTGACTTCGCCATTGGGTTGTGCGGTTTGTCGGGAGGACACTTGCAAGGCGCAAGAGGGGGCTTCTGTACTAGGTGGACTCCCTAACAGTGGTGAAACCTTAGCGGGCGGAGTCGGTAGCGGTATTATGCATTGTAAAGGCCTTGTCATGATCTCCCTGCCGACACACCAAAGGAAGTGTGTTAATTGCATGGCGACAAGGGTTGATCATGTCATGTGGGTAAAGTGTATAAGCTCTGCAGAGTCAAAACTACTTGAGTAGCCGTGCTCACGGATAAGAACAGCGTGGGCAGCTTTCACATAGTAGATTTTATGGTTTTGGTTTTAAATGGAAAAATGATGATTTTGGTTTAATTGAAAATGTGGTTTGGGAATCCGTGAGTGGCTGGAACTCCCGGATTTTAGTTTGGCGGTTAGAGCCAACCAGGTAGTTGGAACCTGGAAAACTGTTATACTTCAAATTTAATTAATTATGCTGTTTACTTTTCGTTAAATGCTGTTTTATGAAATTATTACTTGTATTTCATTTTAAATTCTGCTTTATGCAAAAATGAACCCTATATGCCTTCCTTTGTTCAAGCCTTGCATTTAATTATTTGCATTAAGTTTCCAAGACTTGCGGAGTATGTTGCATACTCACTCTCACTTTTCATTGCGGGGCTGCTTATTCCATAAAGCAGATGAAGAGATCAGAGCTAGCTATCCAAGAGCACGCAATCCTCCATTCGACATCTGTGGTGAAGACTTTGAAGAGGAGGACTACCTGGACTACTAGGGAGCGTACCCCAGTCGGTTGCCTGTGGGCACATTGACTGGCTCTTTTTGTTGCTACATTTCCGCTGCTACTTACACACTTAAGCCGTAAGGCTCGATACTTGTAATAATGTGATGATGATGTTTACTCTCTTTTGTTTATTTACTGTTAATTACTCGTGATATGTCTATGTTATCATCACTGTTTGAGCTGTGTGTGCTAGCTTTTCCTGGACTAGCACGGGTAAACATAGAGGAGTCGGATTTGGTAAATCCGGGTCCCTACAGATGGAAAGCCTGTGATGACTCCTATGGCCACCATTGCTGTCTTCGTGCCCGATAAGGATGGTGAATCTGCTGATTAGAAGGAGTTTCAGAACATCATTTGCTCCCTCTTGTATCTCACTGCCTCATGGCCAGATATACTTTGCCGTGTGTATGTGCGCTCGTTTTCAAGCTTCTCCTCGTGCCTCTCTTTGCCAGGCGGTGAAGTGCATCTTCAGGTACCTTCGAGCTATCATTAATTATGGTATTTGGTAATTTTCTTCCTCTTATGTATCCCTTAGAGCCTTTTTCGATGCTGACTTTGCTGACTGTAGGATAGATAGGAAAAGCACTTCTAGCACTTGTCAATTCATTGGCACTTCTCTTGTTGCATAGTCTACCGCTGATTTCGAGTATGTTGCGGTAGCTAGTTGCTGTAGCCAGGTGCTCTGGATGAGATCGACCTTGAGGGACTTTGGGTTAGAGATAGAGTGTTGAACTTTTCTGTGATAACACTTCTGCTATTTGTATTGCTAAGAACCTAGTACAACACTCCAAGACCAAGCACATTGATGTTAGATATCACTTTCTTAGAGACTATGTAGAGAAAGGAGACATAATGTGTCGACATTTGGGAAACAGTTCCCCGTTGAGCTTACTTGTTGAATGAGGGATCAACACGGCCCCTTTTTGGTGAAGGGTTTGCGTTTGAAAAATACCCTTAGGATCGGATACTCGAAAATTAGACAAAGGGGTTTATACTAATTCGGGCATCTCATAGCAGAGATAACAACCCTACTCCAGTGGTTTTCACTATAGCTGACGAACTCTTACAGGAAGGCTCAAGTATATCTGTGTGTCTTTCTTTGTCTGTCTGTTCATCCCCCTTTACCAATCTACCGGGGGTTCTTATAACTTACAGGATAATTGAAATAACTGCAGCCGAATAATGCGCGATTAACCTTGGCTGTAACTGCAGCCTTGATTCTTGCCACGTTCTCATCGTGGGCGTAATGGCCCTAGATCATGGCGTAATTATCGCCACGTAGACGTTGTGGGGTAAACACGATCTTCCGATCATGCCCGAGGATTCCCCTGGTTCTGACCAATTCTTGCACGTTCCCGAGCTTTCATGCTTGGGGATGAGCTGGTATGCTCGGGGACAAGCTTGGGTGCTTATTCCGATCGGGCGGACCTGTCGGCCAGACTATCCGAGGGTCCTCCTAATCACTACAAGAAAAGTGATTTTTAATGACGGTCCAAATTCGTCATCATTAGTCCCAAAATTGTCATTGTAGGTTTTTTATGACGAAATTCAACTTGTCATAAAAAGTGCGTCATAGAAAGTTTTCAATGACGAATTGCTTATTTTTGTCATAAAAAATCAACTTTTCTGTGACGAATTACATTTCCGTCAACAAAGAGGTCACTTCTATGACGAATATAATCGTCATTAATTGTACCCAAAACGTCATGAAATATATCAAATTTGTCATAAAAAAACACTCCGGTCGACGAAAAATGAACGTTGACTATTTTATTTATGACGAAATTGTTCGTCATAGATTATTGCCACGTGGACATGCATTTTCGTCATTGAAGACTCAAGTGTCACATCAATAGCCAGGGTGTCAGGTGACATGGCACATGTTGTGACACAAATTGTTTCGTCACGGATGATTGCCATGTGGACATTCATTTTCGTCATAGAACACTACAGTGCCACATCATCAGCCAGGATGTGAGGTGACGTGGCACGTGTTGTGACACAAATGTTTTGTCACAAGATCACATTTACAGGTATATATATATACACACATATGCACTAAGAGATTAATAAAAACAAAATCTTTACAACAAAGATACACTTCATTACAGACAACCAATTCTAAGAAGAAACAACTAGAAACCAAGTGTGTGCACTGCTAAACTGACCTGCACCCTCATCTTCCCCAATGCTGCACTCCAATAAGCTATTTCTACAGCTAGCTACCCAGCTGCCTCTTTTGCCCATACCCTACCCATTCCTTGCCCATTCTATGTGCTGCCTTCACTCCCCAGTAGCCACTCATTTCACTCATCTCTCGGCGGTTGCCAAAGTGCATGTGTCTTGAAACCTTGCATGCATGCCACCTCCACCCCATTGTCTTTCTTGGTGCAGGTTCACCTCAACCGACTTTAATAGATGCCATATAAAAGCAAACTGATTAGCATCATTTGCAACGTACTATTCTTACCACCCTCTGTAATCAACCCCACACACACCTTTGCTGTGCGTTTCTTGAATCAAGGCCAGGAGCAAGGCGACGATCAACTGTCCCTTTTCTTCCTCCTCTACTATTTTACTTCTACATCTTCGCTGCAGCCACAAGGTACTATCCATTAGTTGATGTAATTTACCTTTTGTTGTTTAAACGAAATAAAAGCTTCTCATTCACATTAATTAGAGCATATATCTACATTACCACTTAGGCTAAGACTCATTAGCAAGTAAGAACTACACATGTAACAAAATCATATGCCTTGGAAATCCAATTACATTACACGCAGGACTCAGTAGCAGGTAGCAATACATGCATGCTTTCCTAGTTATCAGTCAGAGCAAAACTATCCTTGGTAATTTCACAAATAGTCAATGTTTCCAGCTGAATCAGAATTTGAGAGTTATAATTAATAAGAACATGATGTTATATTATTAAACCAAGATCCAACAGATAGATGCATTCAAAACAATTCTCTTTGTTTAAATCATGAATAGGTAATCAGCAGTGCAAAGCTTCATTTCTTACAAGCAAGTGTAAGGATCAATATTTCAGCATGCATATTCAAGAGCCAATTTTTATGCCATAACTATGCAAGGACAGAACTCAATACTAGTAACTTCCCTGAGAATTCACAATCGCTATGTAATGATGCATCTAATGCAATCAATTGCTATGTACTACACATATTGTTGCTACAACAGTCGGTATACACTTATTATTTTGTATCCAGGGTTTCCTAGTGCTACGCATATTAGAAATATTATGTTGATAAACGAAAAACCTTACCATTCACGTGCAATCTAGAAAGTGAATCAGAATATGCATACCTAGTATATGTGTGTGCGTGCATGGGTGCTTGCTTGTGCGTGCGTGAAGAGAGAGGTGTTGTGGGGGGGGGGGATCTGACCAGCAGACTTCTGAAATGTGACAATCTTCTCCACATATCCATAAACTTTGAAAACTTGATGTAGAACCTCCATTGTTATAGGATAGATCATGTGGTGAATAGTAACTAAGAGGATTCGGTTAGGTTCTGACTCCTGAAGTCCAGTAGCAAATGAGCACCAAGACAGGAGAGAGGAGAGAGAAAGAAAAGAATAAATAGAGAGGAATGTGCATACCTAGTTGGAAAAATAAGATAGTAGATAAAATATGCAATTTAATTCAGCTATCTAAAAGAACTGATGGGAAGAAATCGAATATAGCTAACTGTACTTCCTATTATGATTTAACATTTTTGTGTAATAACATCTAGATTTTTACATTTAATGGTGAAACAGGTATTCAACTATGCGGTTTTAGCATAATACCACTATCATATTTCCAACTTTTAGGCACATTTCACCAATATAGTAACATGTCACACCATGAATAATCAAACATAATTTTATCAGAACTAAAGTTTGGTGCTGCAACCGGAGGGAATTGGAGAGCTCATTGACTAACCCTACAGAGACAAAAGGATCATCCCCTAGAAGAGCAGGAAAACTAAATCATCATTGTCCAAATCGAGTCAAGCCTTGTGCAATGTTTAACAGCCACAAACAAGCAAAAAGTTGGAAGTAGTTGGAAGTGTTCAATAACTTAAGGTCACCGATTTTTGATCCACAACCTGGAAATAAGAATCTGAAACCCTTTTTTTATTAAATCAATGTTCTACTACCACCAAAACTAAATATGAGCTGTGCTTATCATGCAACTAATTGTTAAATAAGGAACTCTATGAAAAGCAACCAATCGTTTTGGTATAGTTTTAGGCTTTGTTCTACTTTCTCATCTCTCTCTTTCTCCCTTTGTTAGCAGATCGTTTTGGGTTTCAACTCTAACCTACCCCAACTTGCTTGGGACTAAAAGGTTTTGTTGTTGTTGTTGTTGTATGAAAAGCAACCAGCCAACCACTAAGATACAATAGTTCATATGCAGAATTCATAGCTCAAGAATGGTATTGTTAACTTCCGATCACTTTGGAAAGCTTATAAATTCTGAAATTCAGAGTGGATAAGACTTAACATTAGCTGGATTATGTGCGCATAGTTGAATTATGTGTGCATACTTGATTAGAATTCCGTCCATGAGAGCTCTGGTCAGTGGTCAAATAGTACATAATGCCGTATAGTCTAACAAACATATATAGTCCAACAAAGAGTTTAAATAGTACATAATCAAACACATGGAGTTCAATAAACACACAAAGTCCAATACATAAAGTGAAATTCACATATATAGTTGTTGGCACCAAAAACATGAAGAGGGTCTCTGGCCCACAACACACCAGACGAACGCCAGGTTCAGTTTTTGCGCGAGCGTGCCAATCGATTTGACCCTGCAATCGATAAGGGAAGTAATGTGAAATTCGATCAAGCCGATCCCTGAAGCGAATCGGCTCCGAATCAAGAATCAGCCAGGAAGCCGATTAGAAGGGTAACTAAATTAGCCGATTAAGACTAATCCGAGGTAAAAGGTAGATCGATTCTGAAAAGGCGATGCACAACAAGACAGAACAAATCAAACCTGAAAGAGCCAATGATGATCAAACAATCGGCGATGCGCAACTTTATTTGATCGATGTCGACTTACAGAGGAAAGATTACAATGCTAAAAGACTAAGAACTACGGAAAGCAAAAACTGGTAGATGTGTTGATTGTTGTGGATCTCCCTTCAAGCAGCCCCAGCGCGCCTTATATACCTGCTAGCCGATCAGAATCCTGATCCAACACGACGATGCAATCCGAATCGGCTTCGTAGTTTCCTATTTGGACTCTGTTTCCAAATATTGTCCGTACATTATCCAAATCCTTTTGAGGCGCTCCGTGTTGCATCCAAACTTATCTTTTCTGCCGATCCTTCTCGTAGTTTCCAAAAATTGGTGCAAACATATGCCCCCTATTTTTGGAAGATAACTTGTTATCTTTCAAAAATCCATCGGCTGCTCCTCCATTTGACTTTTATTCTTCATTGGCTTCATTCTTCATCGGCTTCGTCTTTGGCTGAGGAACTGTTCTAGTAACCGCTTATTTTAATTGCGCCGTAAAAAATCTCAGTGCGTTTTAATGGCACGCGTCGCCTCGAATTCACTTCCCGCCACTTTTGCTTTTCACCGCGCTATATATATACGCGGGACCCCCACGGTCATTTTCACGCGCTCCTGCTCTCGCACCCTCTGCAATCGGCTTCCATTGACTTCTTTGCCCTGGTGATCAACCTCTCAGCTCCCTCAGTCGGCTGAATGGATCCTTCAAAGGTACTCATCCCGATCCCCGAAAGTGATGACCAGTATTACTTAGGACCGATAGGGAACTTCGATGCCGATACTGTGATTAACGTAGAAATCCCGAGACTCCCCTTATCGGCCCAAGGTTACAACGTGAAGGAGTGGGGCAAAAGTTTTAGGGCTTGGCCGACGGCGCTCAAGGGATGGAGGAGCTGGTACATTAGAGTATCGGCCCAAAAAAGAGCAGAGTGGGAGCGGATGGGCATAGCCGAATGTCTCCCTTTGAGTCTAGCTTGCCCGCAAGCCAATGAGCCCTTGGTGGCCACGGCGTGCTATTTTTGGTCCGATACTTTCAATGATTTCCTTTTTCGTCCTGGCCTTGTCGGTCCAACCCTTCTGGACGTGGCCGAATTATGCTGCCTAAGACCTGATGGAGACCAGCTATCGGCTTACAGTGGAAGACCTCAATTCAAGCTGATCCAGACAAAGGGTGAAGGGTGGTCAAAGTACATACAGCACAATAACAAAGTAAACGGGCTTGTATCGGACGAGGAGCACGCAGCCTTCCTCAACCTCAGCTCGGCGTTTTCTCTTACGTGGTGCATCCTTGGGCCGACCAGTGTACCGGTTAGTAGCGAGCGACTTGTAGAGGGTCGTCGGCTAGCTCTCGGAAAGATGTTCTTAGGCGCAGTTTATCAGATGATGTTCGTTATTAGAAGCCGGCTTTTTTCTGGCTTTGCTGAGTTTGTTGTGGGCAATATTGGAGGCCCGTTATGGTTCATTCAGTTATGGTTATACAATCTTTTCAGCCGACAACTTATTTCGGAGCCACTTAAAGACTCGGCTTTTCCCCGAGAAGATTACCTTGAAAATGCTACTCCACAATTCAGAGCGAGCCGATCCTGCGGTGAGAGGCTCATAATGTGTTCCAGTGGTGATACTAAGATTACTCCGGCTGGTCTAAAAAAGTATCTCTCCTTCTTCCTGGGTTTGGACAATACAATTTTCTCCCAACAGGACTTCTTCTCCTATTCTGACTTAGCCAATTTTCAATGGCCTTCTTTCTTACACCTGGACGCCAATAGTTCTGAGATGCCGGATCTCACGTTGATGTTTTATCGGCTTTTCATTTCTCCTTGTACTCTGCATGTCGGTTTAAATTCCAGGAACAGAACCTTCCAACCCTCATATGAATTCTACCATCCTTCTGTCTATGCTCGCCAACTCGGCTTTGGCCAAGTGATTCCTTCTTTACCTCTCTTGGATCGGCTTCAGCCCCGAGCTAAAGTGACGAATTTGTTATCGGCTAACGTTGTTCTTGAAATTGCCGATCAATTTCAAATTTCCAATCTACCGCACTTCTTCCTAAACTCTCGTCGGGCTAGCTGTTTTACTGCGTGGTGGTCACGCATTGCCGAGGCTCTCTACTTGGACCGCGACCCATCGGCGATTATAGAAAGGTTTTTGCCCGACTATCATGAGCCGTCAGTAGTCTCTAGCAGCAGCGATGATTCGAGTGAAAGTAGTTCCTCGGGTTACACCGACTCGTCGGTAGCCATAGAGGTATCGGCTTTTTCTAAGTAGCTTTTACCGTTTCACTCTCCATTATCCGCTGGCTAATCTTTCTTCGACCTATGCAGGCTGTAACTACGCACGAGAAGGCCGTCGATGGCCAACCGGGAAGCGGGACAAAAGGAAAAAGGCCGCACCAGTCGGTCGGCTTGACCGGCTATACTTCGGGCAACCTTGGGGTAAATAGCCCGTCGTTGGAGGAGCTTACAAAGGATCGGCAATCGAGTGAGTATCTGTTCTTTGTCTGATAGGATTGTTTCTTTAAGTCTTTGCCTGACCCTTTATTGCTGATTCAGAAAAACCAAAATCCACGAAGGTGGTTACCAAGAAAAACCCAAAGCGCAAAGAAAAGACTGCCGAGAGCTCCTCTCACACACCAGTCGATATCGTTGAAGTGAGCTAACCTATCTTACCATTCTTTGTACTTTTCAAATGTGGCGATACTAACCCTCCGCTTTTCTTTCAGCCGACAGCATCAATTCAAGTAGCTGGCCTCTTAGCCGACCTTCAAGGCACGTCTACTGTCGACCCACCGCTACCTTCTCCAGATCGGCTTCCTGCTGCTCCTAAGACTACTTTGCCGCTCCAATCGATTCCTGCTGCACCTCAAGCGGTCTTGTCTCCTCAACCGACTCCCCACGCGCCTACGGACGATGTGTCGGCCGACCCCATGGACTTGCTTGGCCGGTTTAGGCGACCTCGATGATCGAAGCGTCGGGCGGATGATTATGTTACGGATCTTCGTAACATTATCAACGTATCCAAGCGTCGGAGATGGTTGTCGCTTTGAGCCAACCATGCAAGATAAAGTGAATCGGCTCTTCAATGAGGTCAGTCAGCCCGAAGCGCAAATATTAGCTAACACTTTCCACCGAGGGATGCCATGGCGCCGAGAAGCCGATCTTCCTCTAGAGACTATGGGGGCGATCCTGCGAGTCTGTCACCTAGATGAGCAGAGAGAGGAGGTGGAGGCTGCTCGCGCGCGTATTGCTCAACGAGAGGCACAAAAAGCTGATCGTCAAGTGCTAGATCGGCTGGTGACTGAGGCCAAAGAGATGAAGCGGCAGTTTGACAAAGATGCACCTTTCTTGAAATCCACCAAGGCCGAGATCGTTCAACTGGAGTCGGCCAAAAAAAACTCGAGGAAGAACTGGCCAGGCTCCAAGATCGGTTGGTCAAGGAACAGGCACAAGTGTCAGCAATGGCGGCCTCCCTTTCTGATTAGAAGCAGAAGATCGGCCGAACCGTGGCACAAGTTAAGGAGCAATCTGCCAAGATAGTTCGGTGCGGCGATGCCAGCCGATGAGAAGATTGTTGATGGAGTCAATTTGCACTTGCCAAGGCAGCCGGGCGCTATCGGCTTTGGGTGCTAGGCTTCCTGGCTCGGGCTTGTAAACTTGTTGTGTTGTGGTGTTTCAAGCGATGTTGCTTTTGCTGTACTTTTGTTACATGTTTTAATCGGTTTTTTAGCCGACTATTTATATCCTATTTAATCGGTTGTTTAAACTGATTTTGTTTCTGCACTCTTTGTACCGTACTTTGATTATGCACCGATCCAAATGCTAGGGTAGTACCGCTTTAGATACTTTCCGTTAATTGCCTTTGGCAACACCAACCCCTCAAGTGTTTCGAGTATATACGCGTTTCCACCGACAAGCTGATTTACTTTATATGGTCCTTCCCAGGTAGGTGACCATTTGCCGAATCGATTGTCTTTAGAACCAATCGGCAATATTGTTTTCCACACCAAATCGGCTTCTCTGAAGGACATCGGCACAACTTTCTTGTTATAAGTCCTTGCAACTTTTTCCTTATTCTTTTTAAGCCGATCTAGAGTAACTAACCTCAATTCCGCCAAGTCGTCCAGATTAGATAGCATCAACTCTTTGTACTCATCGGCCAATAAATTGTTTTGTCTTGCCACTCGCATAGACTTAACATTTATTTCTACGGGCAATACGGCTTCTTGGCCATATACTAACTGATATGGCGACAATTTAGTCGATCCGTGAAATGCTAGCCGATAGGCCCATAGAGACTCCGACAGCGTAGTATGCCAAGTCCGAGGCTTTTCATCAATTTTCCTTTTGATCAACTTGATCAAAGTCTTATTGGACGACTTGGCTTGTCCATTAGCCTGAGCGTAATACGGTGATGAGTTAAGCAATCTGATGCCCAAGCTTTCTGCGAAGTTCTTAAAATCGTTGGACATAAACACAGTTCCTTGATCGGTTGTGATAGTCTGGGGAATACCGAATCGATGGATAATGTGTTCATTAACAAAGCCGATAGCTTCTATACTGGTGACTTTTTAAGCGGGCAACCCGACCCATTTCGAAAAGTAGTCTGTTGCTGCGAGGATAAACTTATGGCCTTTGCTTGATGCTGGGAATATTTGACCGATTATGTCTATACCCCATCCCCTAAACGGCCATGGCTTGATAATCGGATGTAAAGCCGATGCTGGTGCAAGTTGCACATTCCCAAACTTCGACAACTTTGGCACCCTTTGTAATACTTGAAGCGATCTTCTAACATCGTCGGCCAAAAATACCGGTTCGTCTTAATATCCATTTCATTTTATGAGCCGATCGATCGCGACCGCAAATTCTTCGTGAACTTCACCCATGGCTACTTTTGCTTCTTCAACGCCTAAACACCGTAGAAGCAATCCCTCCAAAGGTCCGATAGTATAATTCTCCTTCCAACACAACGTGCTTGAGCGCTTGTCGGCGAATTTTTTCGTGCAAGAGGCTGGATGGGTTCATTAAATGCGCCTTTATCTCGATCCTCCAATCGGCATTATTAATGCATAGCAATCGCTTTTGTCGATTAAATCGAAGGTTTCAGATCAATTTGTATTCCTTGTAACTGAAGTTGCTCGAGCCAAGATGTTGGCTTTATTGTTCATTTCGGCACATGGCACATAGCGTCTGAGCGATCTTGAAATTGTTGATAATATCAAGACAATACTTTAGATATTTTGTCAGCACCTCATCATTGCATCTAAATTCTCCCTTAATTTGCTGCACCACCAGCAATGAATCACCGTAGGCCTCCACATTACTCACTCCGATACTTTCCAATAATTGGAGTCCCTTAAGTAATGCTTCATACTTGGCTTGGTTATTAGAGCATCGGCCATTGGCGATAAGTTTAACTCATACTATACCCTTTTGGCGAAATCAATACAACGCCTATCCGCTCCCATCTTGGCAAACCGACCGTCAAAATATAGCTTCCAAGGAGCCACATCGACTATCCTCGCCATGGTATCATGCCTGTAATAAAATCGGCTCGGCTTGAGCTTTAATGACTTTAGCGATTCATATTGCAGATCGAACTCGATTAAGGCATAGGCCCATTTCCCAAGTCGTCCTCTCAAAATTGGCGCGACGGGATATATTTGATGATATCATTTTGCATACTATTATACAAGTCGATGCCAATATGTAATGCCTTAACTTGGTGCAGGCGAAATATAATGATAAACATAGTTTTTCTATATAAGGGTACCTGATTTCAGCTTCCAAAAGTCGTCGACTGAGATAGAATATCACGCGCTCTTTGCCATCGACTTCCTGCGCCAACACGGCCCCGATAGTTTCTTTTTCAGCCGACACGTACAGTTTGAAGGGAATCCCCTTCTGTGGTGCGGCCAGGACTGGTGGTGATGCCAAGTATTTCTTGATGTCATCAAAAGCCTTCTGCTGATCGGCTCCCCATACGAAATTCTCATTATCCTTTATCTTTAGTAATGGCGTAAAGGCTTGAATTCTACCAGACAGATTTGAAATAAATCGTCTTAAATAATTGATTTGGCCGATTAGTTTTTGTAACTCGTTCTTGCATGTCGGCGGCTTAGTGTCTACTATGGCCTTAACCCTCTTTTGGTTGACTTCAATACCCCTTTGATGAACCATAAAACCGAGAAACTGACCAGCTGACACGCCGAACGCACATTTCAGAGGGTTCATCTTTAGCCCATGGGCCCTAGTGTTTTTGAATACTTTTTCTAAATCAGCTAAGTGCTGGCAGTCATCTTTAGATTTTACCACTACATCGTCGATGTATATTTCAACGATGTGGCCGATTAGGTCATGAAAAATCAAATTCATGGCGCGTTGATAAGTGGCACCTGCATTTTTTAAGCCGAATGTCATCACAGGCCATTCATATAGCCCTATCGCGCTAGGGCATCTGAAGGCTGTTTTGGGGACATCGGCTTCCGCCATGAATATCTGGTTATATCCAGCATTCCCATCAAGAAAACTAATAATCTTATTACCTGAGGCAGCATCGATAAGCATATCGGCTATGGGCATTGGATATTCGTCCTTTGGCGTGGCTTTATTTAAATCTCTGAAATCGACACATACTCGAAGCTTACCGTTCTTTTTCATGACCGGAACAATGTTGGAGACCCACTCAGCATATCGGCAAGGCCTTATGAATTTGGCCTCTAGCAACCTTTCAATTTCTTCTTTTATCATATCATACAATTCAGGATTAAAACGTCGAGGTGGTTGCTTATATGGCCGATAACCTGGTTTGATAGGCAGCCGATGTTCAACTAGCTGTCGGCTTAATCCGGGCATCTCATAGTACTCCCAAGCAAAACAATCCCTGTATTCTCTAAGTATTTTAACCAACTGATTTTTGTACTCTAGATCTAAATTTGCACTTACAAAAGTTGGTCTTTTTCTATCTCCTTCTCCTATATCGACTTCTTCGAGCATATCGGCAGAAGTGAAACCTTGACCCAATTTCTCGCTTTGGAAGTCTTCAATGGCTTCACATGAACTTATCATATGCCGATAGTTCCTTGCTCTGTCTTGTAGAATTTGAATCGTTTTTGACTCCATCTTCTCAAGATTTCGTTCGCCCGATCAAACGTGCTTGGCCTGACACTGATCGGCGTAAAACCTGATTTCCCGATGCATATGAAGTCGCAGTCGTCTAGCGCTTTACCCGATATGCATTCTGCTTCTTCATGTGACCAATTTGCATCGGAACTAGCCATGTCAATATGAGCCGATGTATCGGCTGAGACAACTTCAACTTCATCTCCGTCCCATTGTACGAGAAGTTGGTGCATTGTTGAGGGTATACAGCAATTGGCATGTATCCAATCTCGCCGAGAAGTACTTTGTAATTCCTTTGGCCGATCACAAAAACGCGGTCGGCAAAGTTTTTCGACCGACGGTCAATTCCGTAACCAACACTCCTTTGCTTCAAGTGGGATCACTGTGAAGTCATTTAGCACCATGTTTGTCTTGATCGGTCTTCATCGGTTTCCCCAACTTCTTGCATGTGGAGAGTGGCATTAAATTCACTGAGAGCTCCCGTCCACAAGCATCCTTGATATCGGCTTTCCATTGATGTAACCTTTTAAGTACAACGGCTTTAGATGCAGATCACGGATCTTGTGGTTTCTCAAACTCTTGCATCTTGTGCACCGGGCATAATTGAGCAAATGCATCTTTGGCCGACTCAGTTTTAATTCTGAATTCAGCTGGTAAGGTGAACACCATATTGATATCCATAGGAGTGTCATCTCGAATTATTGGTGACATCAAATCGTCTAAGGAATCTGACTCATTATCGGATTGTTGTTTTTTCCTCCACTCCTTTGTGACTAGCTTCACAGGCCGTAATTCATTAAAAGCTTGATCTCTCTGTTTTTCTTCTTCAGCTTCTCTCATTTCTTGCGTCCTTAGGCGTTGGAGCCGTCTGCGTTGCGATCGGCTAAGTCCAGTTGGGCACCATCTAGGCTTAGGTTCGACTGGCTTGCGGATTTTACCAACCAAGTTCTCAGCAATCTTTTCATTATCCTGGCTCAGTGCACCCAACCTTTCTTTCATCGGCCTCTTATGCCCTGGCTCGTCTTGATCCGGCGTTGGCCTAAATAGGCGCTCTTTTGCCGATCGCCTTGGCCCACTTTGCGGGTAATGCTCCATGGGGCATGTTCTTGAGGATGGTAGTGCCATGCCCCTTTCCCAGCAAAACTGCCAAAAGGGACATCTTTCATGAGCTCTTCTGCGTTGTTTGGCCGATCTGATTATTTGGCGAAACGTATTGTTTAGCCGTCTGGCTCGTTTGGTTGGCGAGATCGCTATTTTGCGGTGGCTCACTCTTTCATATTTCTCAGCGGTGCGAGAAAGTTGGCCCGGTTTGAATGCGGTTTTACGGGCGGAGATCTTTCGGCTTTGTACCACCGTCCAACTTGTAATTCCCCTTTTGGCTTTACAATTCTTGAATTCTTCCCATCTTGATCGGCTTCAATTTGAAGTGAGCCGATCGTTATCTTCAGTGTTTCCCCTTACGAGCTTGATTCTATGTTAACTTGTCGCGTCGCTGAGGGTCTTTCATCGGCAATTTGTTTTCCCTTACCGGAGCACTGAACCATGTTGATTGGGAAAGGGTTGACGTCGACTTCCATTGCCGGTTCTTCTGCAAACTTGAGCCGACCGTCTTCTATGGCCGACTGTATCTGTTGTCGAAAAATATTGCAGTCATTAGTGTTATGAGAAAAGGAATGATGCCACTTACAGTATCGCCGCTTCTTGATTTCGTCGGCTGAAGGTATGGTGTGCCCTTCAGGTAGTCGTATCAGTTTTTCTTGTAATAACATGTCAAATATGTGGTCGCACTTGGATACATCAAAGGCGTATTTCACTTCCGACTTACTCCTAGTCGGCTTAAGCCATGAATAGACAAGTGGTTTTTTAGAACCTTTTATTCATTCGGCTATGTTTATGTCTGCTTCATCTTCAGAAGTTTCGCTTGAACTATACTCGACCATGTTCACTTTAGCCTTATCTTTGCCATTGTTTAACCTGAGTTTATCTTTGAATTCTTTATTCAAATATCGGCTTTCTTGTGCCGATACTCGATGAAGTAGGTGACTTAAGTCAGTAAATTCTTGTCCGGCAAGTTTTTCTTTAAGCGGGGGAATCAACCCTTGAAAGGCTAAATCGGCTAGTTGGTTGTCCGGTAATACCACACTGAAGCAGCGGTTTCGCACTTCTCTAAATCTTCTGACGTACTCAGAAGCCGATTCACCGAACTTTTGTCGACAAAGACTTAGGTCTGAAATTCTCAACTCTAAGCTACCAGAGAAAAAGTATTCATGAAATCGACTCTCTAAATCATTCCAAAAATGCACTGAATTCGGAGGCAGATTGGTAAACCAAGTGAAGGCAAATTCACGATAAAGATAAGGAAAAAGTCTAATCTTTAGCCCATCGGATTGAGTTGCTTCACGCATTGAGCGATAAATCTTCCAACATGCTCTAAAGTAGTAACTGAATCATCACCTGAAAACTTCGCAAAGTCGGGAATCCTAAAGTTATGGGGATACGGCATGCGGTCAATATAATCTGGGTACGGCTTTCTATAGCCGATGGTCTTTCCTTTGGGCTGTAAGCCAAATTGATCTCTTAAGACTATGGAAATTTGATCAGCCCAATTAATATTGTTAGCTGATGGAACACTAGTGTTTGGCCAATTATTTTGGGTAGTATCACGCCTCGAGTGCAAACTTCGCCGTTAAACTTGTTTCTAGCCGATGGATACTGATGTTGCCATGATTTGTATCCATCGGCTCTGGCAGCCGTTACCTCGGGTAATGGAATAAATGGCTCTGTGTATGTAACTACTTTATATGGAGCTGGATTTCTAACTTGGGCTAGTCCTTGAGGTTTATAATTTCCATTTAATTCAATCGGCTGAGAAGCCGACTGGACGTAGTGAGTCCCCGACGCTGATGGATCCAACTTTGCAGCGTCAGTATATGCATGAATATGAGTAACTGGACTCGGGCGGGGATTTGGTGGAGCCAACACGGTGGGCTGGGTCGGCATTAGCGAGGGTGCTGGTACCGACGCTTTGACCGTGTTGGTGTTTGGAGCCACAGAATATACAGGGTATGTTGGGAGTGGTTGCCATGGGTCCATCAATCCCGGACGTAGCCAACTCTTGTGCAATCGTTTTACGCTATTCTCTATCATCGGTTTCAAGGTCGTGACCAAAGCCGATGATTGATTAATTAATGCATGATGCATGATTGCTCAATCATAGCAGATAACTCGGCTTGAGTGGCATGTATCGGCTTCGGAGTTGATGTGACGCCACCGCCAAGCGGATTGATGTTGGAAGTGCCATCTTCGTGTGACTTCGTCGGGTTTTTGATAGCAACCCAACATTAATTCCTCTAAGGCAGCCTTTTCGATCTTCAATCTCCTTGCGCTGCTCTCTGGAGTTAAATCGTCCAAAGTGGGGACGATAATGGCTTCGTGTTTACGTCGGATGGTGCGGCAGATTTACTGCGCATCATCTTGCCGATCGTGTCCCCGGCGTGCCAAAAATGTGTTGGCACCAAAAGCGTGAAGAGGGTATCGGCCCACAACACACCGCATTTAGCGTCGGGTTCGATTTTCTTGTGGCGTGCCAATTGATTTGACCCGCAATCGATAAGGAAGTAATGTGAAATTCGATCAAGCCGATCCTGGCTTAATCGGCTCAATCAAGAATCACCAGAAGCCGATTAGAAGGGTAACTAGATTAGCGATTAAGACTAATCCGAGGTTAAAGGTAGATCGATTTCAAAAGGCGATGCGCAACAAGACGTAACAAATCAAACTGAAAGAGCCAATGACGATCAAACAATCGGCGATGCGCAACTTTATTTGATCGATGTCGACTTAGAGAGGAAAGATTACAATGCTAAAAGACTAAGAACTACGGAAAGCAAAAACTGGTAGATGTGTTGATTGTTGTGGATCTCCCTTCAAGCAGCCCCAGCGCGCCTTATATACCCGCTAGCTGATCAGAATCCTGATCCAACACGACGATGCAATCCGAATCGGCTTCGTAGTTTCCTATTTGGACTCTGTTTCCAAATATTGTCCGTACATTATCCAAATCCTTTTGAGGCGCTCGTGTTGCATCCAAACTTATCTTTTCTGCCGATCCTTCTCGTAGTTTCCAAAAATTGGTGCAAACAATAGTTCAACACATAGAGTTAAATTATACAAAACAAATTTCTTCATGCATATTCCAGACACATTCATTCATATAATCCATAAAAGATCAAGTCGAGTCTTCACCAATGGTGCTATCAGCCTGTCACATAATCACTAAGCTCACATGGCAGTACTGAAATCCCCCAAAAGCAGGTCCCACTGTAAATGACTGACGGAGTGCCTCATCACACACTAAATTCCAATATTCAACTTCTGGTTCAAGGTATGGCAAAATCAAGCCTAATTCAACTTGGCTATGGTGTCAACCATGCATACCAAATTAAACCCAAACACGTCCTAAATATGAACTCTTTTTTTTTTGCGAGGGCAAAATATTTCTTACTACCTCTACATGCTAATTCACGGGGAAATCTACTACAAATAGGGCTGATTTCCACTCGATTGATACAATTGTGGCCAGTCCAAATCAAATATGCAATCACGTTAGTATTTAATGCTGGAGGTGGTTGAAGTTGACCTGCACACAGGCTCTGCAATGGCAATCAGGAAATCATACGCCTACTTGTAGAGAGGAGAGAACGTCTCGAGGAAGATGCAACCATCGGCGCATGCCCACAGCGGCCGGTTCACATGATCCGGCTTCAGCTCCAGCTTGGTGAAGTCCCTCTTCTTCACCTCCTTATCCGCTGCAACGAAACAAAGTTCCACCCCCAAATCCCAATCAATTAAAAGCTCTGTAGAAACCCCACAGATTCGCCAAAGGTTGGCAAATTTAGGAGGGATCGAACGCCCGGTGGTACCATCGCGGGCGTCGTCGTCGAAGTCCATCTCGGCGCTCTCGTCCACCAGGGCCGTCTTCGATGGCGCTGAGGACTTGCGCCGCTTCGGCGCGCGGGCGCGATCGCCTGCAGAGGGGAGAGACGGGTACGGTGTCACAGAGAGTAGCATAGAGGAGATGGATGTCGGTGCAGAAGATAGGGCCTAGGGTTGCAGCCTCACCGTCGCCTCCGACCATGGCTGTGAGGAGGAGGCGGGGGCGAGATCTGGCTAGGAAGCACCGAACTACCGAGTAACAAAGCAGGGCAGCTCCTAGGCTAGGGTTTCCGGCTGGGCCAGTAGGCCGCTGACGCATGTTGGGATACACTTGTGATTATATCCGGGTACCCGGTTGTAAGAATTATTCGTGTACCCGAATCCGATCCGTACCCGCCGGGTATTGCTGATACCGTACCCAACCCAAACCCAAACATAACCTACCCGGGTACTACCCGTACCTGGCGGGTAGTGTAAAATAGTTTTCCATTAGGGTACTTTTGCATCCGGGTACGTGTACGGGTCGAGTAATACCCGACCCATTTACACCCCTACTAGGGGGTTCTATTTTGGATTCTCCTGGAAAAGGTTAGCAACACATCCCTATCCTGAGGCAAACGACTCTTGTTTCGAGCCGACCGCGGACGTGGGCGTCACGCCGGTTCGGGCAACAGCAGCTGCATAGGGCACTTTAGATACAAACTGAATGTAATATATCTTTATATCATCTTTAGATAATATTAAAAATAATTTATATAATAAATTATCTATATAGTTATCTATAATAGTTTCTTATTTAATTAAAAGACTGTCTATATAATAGCACATAAAATAGAAAGATGTCTATAAAACTGTTTGTTAAATAATAGACAACAATTTTCTCTTTCCTTCGTATCACCTAAAATCTTACATGATATAGTTTTACAGACAACTGACTTGTACCATTGTACATGCTGCTAGCATAATAAAACTATCTCAACTTACTATTAACATATACACATTAGTTTTATTCTGCATGAAAGAATGAGAAAAGAGAAGTGAGAAGAGAACTGACTTTTATTTAGTAACTAATATTGCATAGGAAGATAGGTGCTATAAATCGGCTAAAACCGATGTTAGAGCTTAAGCACTTGTTTAATATTAATATTGAAGTTAGTGTTTTGCCAATAACCAAAAAGATGAAGTTAATATTGAATGCCTAAATTAAATGCTTTAATATTTCTCTAGAGACAACATGCATTTAAAGATAATTATTGTACAAGTCAACTTTATTGCTGATAGTTATTGTACAAGTCAACTTTATTGTTTACTCTAAATGATATGAATGTGAGTGGAATAAGTAGTGAGCTTTGTTATCATACTTTCTCTTACACGCGAGTGCTTAGAGATAATATAGCTATATCATCAAAAGCAGACTCCGTGACGAAAAAGCATATCGTCACAATAGAGACATATATTTGACGTTAGTTCAAGACAAGCAACCATTCATTTTCTATGATGATTTGTATTATGGTTTCATGACAAAATTTTATGTTTCGTCACAAAAGTACATGGGGCGACGACGCCTGATACAATTAATGACGAATATAAACAAGTAGTCACAGAAAATAGGTTTTCCATGACAAAAGTTGACAACGTCACGACGTTTTCATCACAGATAATCACTTTTCTTGTAGTGTATGGACACCATCCATGGGCATGCATGGTCGGCCAAAACTGACTGCCGGGGTATATTAGTCCTTATGGAAATTATCTAATCCCCAACAGCTAGCCCCCGAGACTCAAGTGGAAAACTACTTGGTGGGGCCTTCCCCTTGAGCTTGCAGACTCAACGGAGGGATTGGAATCTTGCAGCGAAGTACTAATGCAGCATCCAAGAAGGTCCCACTCGTGGACGAGCATGGTTGATAAGAGCCGAGCTACCAGCTCGACCTCCGACCAATAGAAGCTCGGGCAAGAGAAGATCAAAGGTTTGTGCCGGTTCCTTCTCCGCGAAGCCTCGTGGTAGTTATTTGGACAATCTTTTGGGAACCGCGCCTTTATTGCACGGTTTTAAAAATTGCACCTCCACACGCCGGTTCACGAATGGGCGGGAGTGGTTTTTAGATGGTCGTGTATGTTCGGCTTCTCTGCCTCTTTAAATAGGGCAGCAGCGGTGATGAGAAACTCTTCACCTATATTGCACATCTGAGCCCTTAGGAATTCTCAAGTTTCGTACTCTTCTGCGCTTGCATCCTCCTCCTCCACCGAATACATGGCGAAGTTCGGAGCGAGCAAGATTAACAAGGAGAGGCTCCAACTGCTCGTGAAGCTCGGCTATCTTGACAAGGAGTGGTGGTGTGCACCCGACGGCGAGGAAGCTCTGGTGCCGCGGGAAGGAGAGATCGTCTCCTGTGAACTTTACTCCATCAACGGGCTGCGAATGCCCGAAAGTGAGTTCCTTAAATCCGTACTAGCCCAGTGTGAGTGCGAGATCTCCAATCTCAATCCTAACTCCATCCTTGTCTTGGCGATCTTCTCGTATCTTTGCGAGGAAACGTGGGCACTATGCCCACGGCAAGACTTTTTTTCCATTTTTATTCCTTGTTTCACACCGAGGGACTTCCCCCACCGGTTGCATCTATTTTTGTCTTCGGTCCAACTGACTATACGAGTATCCGAGCTTCACGCTCAAGGACTCGGTGTCGGGCTGGGCCGACCATCGGTTCTACTTGAAGAAGGCAGAGGGAAGTACTCTTCGCTACACTGAAGCGGCAGCTCTAGAGATTGAGACCCCGCGCCCTCCCGTGCAAGCTAAGGAGGAGTGGGTGTTGATGACGATCAGTGAGCTCACAAATTTAGGGCTCACTGGTCGGGACATCGCCCGGGACTTCCTCAGGAACCGGGTGACTCCACTAAGAAGGAGGGAGCATCCCTTCTTCGAAATTACGGGGTGGCAGGACTTCACCTTTGAAGCTAATTCGGGTAAGCCTCCGAAAAATGCGCAAGTAATTTCCATTCTTTAGGATTAGCTTGCTCATACTAATACTTGTGTTGGTCGGGTTGCAGCCCCGAGCAAGACCTGGGTCGAAAAGCGGGTTGCTGAGATGTTCAGTACCCCAAAATGCAAGGAGCTCGAGATCAGGCGACAAGTTCCGAGCAACGTGCTCAAGCAGGGTGAAGCGGTAAGTAATCCGTGAACCATGCTTGAGGAAAGACATCCTGAGCATCTTTGACGTTCCATGTTCCTTTGGTCAGGAGAAGATTGCCCTTGCAGCCGCGGTGGCCGAGATTAAGCCACTTACACGCGACCAAGGGATGGTCATCCCCGCCGCCAAAACCAAGAAGGCGACGCACAAGTGGCAAGCACCACCACCCCTGTCGTCCCCTACCCGGCGTCCTAAGAGCCAGGCAGATTCGAGCAGGAGTTCCCCTTGGTGGCATTTAGAATATGCCGACAGAGTGGAGGTAAGGGAGTTGAAATTGTGGTTGAAAGAGCACACCAAGAAAAATCCGGACTTGATGGCTCGTCTATACCAGCTTGCGGAGAAAGCGAAGTGAGTGAAGGCGGCGGTGGAGGGTTCCGCGCACAAGGAGTGGCTGGAGGAGAGGATCGCCGCCCTCTAGGCCAAGCTAGCGCGGGTAACCTCGGGCGCAATGCCGAAGCTCCCAAGGCAGACTCTGAAGGCGGCCAACCTAGATGAGGTCGACCCCTTGATAGCGAGGGCCAGCCATGCAGCTGCGGAGAGGTCCAAGCTCATGGTCAAGGCCCAAGCTCCCGCGGGCAAAACCTCCGCGGTAGAGGCTGAAGACACTAAGGATGAAGGCAAGAAGCTCGACAAAGGTAACTTTACTATTTTTTCATTTCCCCCTCTTATTTTTTTTGCTTTGTTTCGAGTGTCCGAGCTAACCCCACTCTGCTGACGTGGGTGTAATAGCTGATAAGGGAGCTATGGACTTAGAGGGGATGGCTGACGAAATCCTGAACTCTATAGTGGAAAATGAGCTTGCCCACCTCATCGACCTCGTGATGGCCGAAGACATCGATGAGGGTCCCTGTGACCAACAAGTCGCAGAGCCTTATCCCCTGGAGGAACAAACTCCCCAGGAAGGCCAGCAGCTCGAGTTTTTGAAGCCGAGTGTAACATCCCAAATTTTTGGCTTTTTATTTAAGTTAATAGTGTTTATTGCAATTTGTGCTTTTTGTGAATTTTCTGGATTTAATTGGATTTTCTGAGAATTATTTGAATTATTTCAAACTTAAAAGTATATTGTTTTGCCAAAAGCTAATTATAAATATATAATTTTAAAATAAATTTTTACCAAAAATATTTTATTCAAGTCCAGAATGCCTCAAATTATTTTTGAGATTTTTCTGGGATTTTTCTTGATATTTTTACTGCCCTAAATATAGAGCTCTGAATGAAGTCACAATCAAGAATAAGTATCCGTTGCCCAGGATTGATGACTTGTTTGATCAGTTGAAAGGAGCTTGTATTTTCTCTAATATTGATCTTCGATCTGGATACCATTAGCTGAAAATAAGGCCGCAAGATATTCCGAAGACAGCCTTTGCTACCCGATATGGATTGTATGAGTTCACAGTTATGTCTTTTGGATTATCCAATGCCCCAGCCTATTTCATGAATCTGATGAATAAAGTGTTTATGGAGTACCTAGATAAGTTTGTGGTGGTATTTATAGATGACATTCTTATCTATTCTAGAGATGAAGCCGAACATGAAGAACATTTGAGGATGGTGTTAGAAAAGCTTAGAAGTCATCAGTTGTATGCCAAGTTCAGCAAGTGTGAGTTTTGGTTAAAAGAAGTTGCTTTCTTAGGGCATATAATTTCTGCTGGAAGTGTCTAAGTGGACCCCAAAAAAGTGAAAGGTGTGCTTGATTGGAGGCAACCCAAGTCAGTGCCTGACATCAGGAGTTTTCTTGGATTAGCGGGATACTACCGAAGATTCATAGAAGGATTCTCAAAGATTGCAAAACCGCTTACCCAGTTACTGAAGGAGAAGAAGTTTGAATGGACAAAAGCTTGTGAGCAAAGTTTTCAAGAATTGAAGAAAAGATTTACTACAGCCCTAGTGCTCATTTTGCCAGATATTCGGAAAGACTTTGAAATTTTCTGTGATGCTTCAAGACAAGGTCTTGGATGTGTTTTGATGCAAGAAGGTAAAGTCATTGCATACGCCTCGTGGCAATTGCGACCACATGAGGGAAACTATCCAACCCATGACTTAGAAATGGCTGCAGTTGTGCATGCACTAAAGTTATGGAGGCATTATCTCATTGGGAATCGTTGTGAAAATTTCACGGACCATAAGAGTTTGAAGTATATCTTCACCCAAGCAGACCTCAACCTAAGACAAAGAAGATGGTTGGAGTTAATCAAGGATTATGATGTTGGGATACATTACTATCCTGGCAAGGCTAATGTAGCAATAATTTGATGATGCCTTAAGCTTGAATTTGAATTAAGGAAGGTTTTGTTTGCCTTAGAGATTCAACCAACCTTAGTGGATCAGATTAAAAAGATGCAAAAGTCAAATAAGGAAGCTGCTAAGATCAAGGATAGAATAAAGGAAGGAAAAGCCACATGATTTTCAGAAGATGAAGAAGGAATAGTTTGGCTTGGAAAAAGTATTTATGTGCCGAATTAGAAAGAAATCAAGCAGTTGATATTAAAGGAGGCGCATGAGTTAGCATACTCAATTCATCCAGGCAATACTAAAATGTATCATGATCTTCGTAGTGTATATTGGTGGCCAAGGATGAGAAAGGAAATTGCAGAGTACATAGCTATGTGTGATGTATGCCAGCGAGTTAAAGCTGAACATCAGAGACCTGTAGGATTGTTATAGCCGTTAAAGGTGCCTGAATGGAAGTGGGAAGAAATTAGAATGGATTTCATTACAGGACTTCCAAGGACCAGATCTGGATATGACTCTATATGGGTAGTAGTAGATCGACTGACAAAAGTTGCGCATTTCATTCCTGTGAGAACAACCTATCAGGGAGATAAGCTTGCAGAACTATATATGTCAAGGATCGTATGTTTGCATGGTGTGCCAAAGAGGATTGTATCAGATCGAGGAACTCAGTTCACATCAAGATTCTGGTAAAAGTTGCAAAAAGCGTTGGGTACCAATTTGAATTTTAGTACAGCTTTTCACCCTCAGACTGATGTACAGACTGAGCGAGTAAATCAGATTCTCGAGGATATGTTAAGATCTTGTGTGTTGTCCAATGCGACAAGTTGGGATCAAAGTTTACCATATGCAGAATTCTCATATAACAATAGCTATCAGGCAAGTTTGCAGATGTCACCGTTTGAAGCCTTGTATGGAAGAAAGTGCAGAACACCTCTCTGTTGGAATGAAACAGGAGATCGTCAAGTCTTTGGTCTTGATATTTTGCAAAAGGCTGAAGAACAAGTAAAGATGATTCAAGAAAGGATAAGAACAGCACAGTCTAGGTAGAAGAGTTATGCTGATAATCGTCGAAGAGAGTTAACCTTTGCCCCTGGTGACTATGTATACCTGAAAGTCTCACCGCTAAAAGGAATGTGTCGATTCCAAGTTCGCGGAAAGTTAGCACCAAGATTTATTGGACCGTTCCCAATCCTAGCCAGAAGTGGAGAAGTAGCTTATCAGTTGGAGCTACCACCACAGTTGTCAAATGTGCACAATGTGTTCCATGTGTCGCAGTTGAGAAAGTGCCTCAGAGTACCCGAAGAGCAGATGCAGATTGAAGATGTTGAGTTGCAGGAGGATCTTACCAACCCAGAGTATCCAATTAGAATTCTAGATGAAGCAGAGCGCAGAACAAGAAACAAGACGATCAAATTTTGCAAAATTCAGTGGAGCAACCATTCAGAAAAGGAAGCAACTTAGGAGCGTGAAGAATATCTTAGAGCAGAGTATCCCAGCCTTTTTCCCTAGTCCGTCCAAATCTCAGGGTTGAGATTTCTTTTAGGGGGGAGGTTTGTAACATTCCAAAATTCGAGTTCTTGAGTGCTTGAATTTCAAAACGAACCATTTTCCATTTTCCTCGAATTAATAAAGCTTAATTTGAATTTTTCAAAAAACAAAAGGATTTAATTTGACTAATTTATCCATCAAAATAAAGATTTCCAGTTTTTGTTGGGTTCCTTGTGCTTCAAGGAATTTTTCTGCATTTTTGGAGATTTTTCTGAATTTATTTGATACTTATTTGAATTTGTTTGCTCTTATCTGGATTTTATGGAATTTCTTAATTCGAAAAAGGTTTTAAAATCCTTTATTCTCTCCCGGGCCGAATCTCTCTCAGCCCACTCCTGTTCCACTGCCGCCCGGTCCGCTCCGCTCCCACCGGCCCATTCTCGTACGGCCCAATGCGCCTAAACCCTAGCTAGTGTGCCTCTTAGCCGCCGGATGTTGATCCCACGGTCAAGCATCGCCCGCGTCGCCGTGTGTTCTGAGCCACCCGATCGCCACCTCACGGACGGCCTCGATTGCGCCACGTCGCTCCACCGCGCCACTGCCCGTCCCAATTTCCCAGCCACGTCGCCACCTTGTTCTCCGCACTCGGCACGTTCCCCGTCGCGCGCCACTTCGTTTACCCCGCGTCTCGTTGCCCAAGTCACCGCCAGCACCGAGCACGCCCTCGCCGAAGTTGCCGCCGCACCCGAAGCCTTCTCCGCCGTTTTCCCTCCCCGCCGGTGAGTCTCCGCCATGATGGGTTGTACCGTCGTGATGCCCGTGCTGCTCTCTTCCGAACCCGCACCGAGCCGAGTCCGATCTACCACTCCTCCACCGATTGCGGTGCCGTCTTCCTCTCGTCTGGCGATGTAGCGCCGCCGCCTCGCCGTCGAGTTGCTTCAACCGTTCTTGGCAATCCGATTCTGAGCCGACGTCCCAGATCGTGCCGCGCCGCCAGCCCCGCGCCCTCATCCCTTCACCGTCTGATCTGGCCACACCGTTGGATGTGCGCTGTGTGCCTGTGTCGTGTCAGCGCTCCGCGTCACCCGCCGCGTGGCTGCCACCTCAGCCCTAACCGCCGCGTGGCCTCCCACGTGGGCCGGTCTGCCGTGTCACCCAAGAGTCGCCTCGGTGATCCGAGTCCACCATGAGTCGTGTCTCTGATGCACGGGCCCCATGTGTCAGCCACATTTATTTTCTTTTTCTCTGATTTTCCAAAAAATGCAAAATCCCAGCCAATCAGATGGTGCCACATGTCACTCGCTGATTTTCCCGATTTTCTTACCCGAGAGACTTCCAAGAGCCCGTTCTCCTCCGTCCGAGCTCCGATTCCAGTGGTTCAAAATTTTAAATTCATATAAATTCATGGTCTATCTTCCAGTACCATTCTTTTCAATTTTTGAATTTTATTTGAATTTATTTTATTTATTTATTCTCGTTTCACGTGTAGACGACGCAGTCGCAACGCAGGAGAATCATCAGGCAGAGGTAGAACCAGCAGGTGGCATTGAAGGCAAGTCTTCCTTGATCATGTTGATCCCAAATTTTATGAAAACATTATGTTGTTTTAAATTATGCAAGCTTATTATTTGTGTATGAACTTTAAATACAATTTTAGGGTTTAGCTAAATTCCTGATTTGTTATACCCTCATTGACTTTAATCATGACAACCTTTGACACCCTAGGTGATACTAGCTACTGTATTTGATGATAACTATTAGTATTGCATGGGACGGTAGAATTGCTTAGTCCTGCTTAAACGTTTCGGTATCATGCCATTATGAAAAACCTTTTCAATCATTGTTCAAACTTAATTGTGAGATTGTAGCAATTGGTGTTGCTGCTGTTATTTAAATGAATTTAAGTGGAAATGATTTAGACCGAGGCGGATGGATGTTTGGTGGGTGCTTGATGCACGAGATCTTGTAAAGTGAATGTTCCGCCCTAGTCAATTAAGAACCGAAGCATGTGTTACATGGACCGAGCACTACCGTACAACCACAAGTCTATATGGGTACGACCTGGCTGATTAATTTGTGCGTATCGTTGTTGGCTTCGCCATTGGATTGAATGTGGGTGTCGGATGGAGATACTCGCAAGGCGCAAGAGGGGGCTTCTGTACTGGGTGGCTAGAACCCTAACAACGGTGAAACCTTAGCGGACGAAGTTAGTAGCGGGGTCGTGCATTATAAAGGCCTTGTCATGATCTCTCTACCGACACACCAAAGGAAGTGTGTTAATTGCATGGCGACAATAGTTGATCATGTCTTGTGGGTAAAGTGTACACACTCTGCAGAGTTAAAAGTACTTAAGTAGTCATGCCCATGGTCAAGGGCAGGTAAGGTACGCTAGCACATTGTAGATCTTATGGTTTTGTTTTAAATGGAAATGATGGTTTGGGAATCCGTGAGTGGATGGAACTCTCGGATTATGGTTTGGCAGTTGGAGCCAGTCAGGTGGTTGGAACCTATGTTATTGTTATATCAAAATTCATTTACTATTCTATTACATTTTGTTAAATGCTGCTTTGTGAAATTACTATTGGTATTTAAAGTTAAACTCTGCTTTACGCCAAATGAACCATATTATGCCTTCAATTGTTTAGCCATGCATATAGTTATCATGCATTATGTTTCCAAGACTTATGAGTATGCGGTGTGTACTCACCCTTGCAACTTCCCAACTTTCCACGTAAGAGAGTCTTTCAAGTCAAGGTGACTACGAGTTCTATGCTTGTGGTTATGATGAAGGCGATCCGGACTACTTGGATCGCATTCTACCGATCGATTACGTGGCATATGGATTGGCTCATTCTGCTGCTACTATTTTAATTCCGCTGCTTCTTATTGAACTCAAGCCATGAGGCTGGTTATTTGTAATAATGTGGCCATAAGGCTGAATCTCTCTTTGCTTAATTAACATTATTGTCTCGTGATATGATTGTGTTATCATCACTGTTTCCACTGTGTGTGCTAGCTTTTCCTGGACTAGCACAGATATACACAGAGGGTTCGGATTTGGAAATCCGGGTCCCTACATCTACAATAGCCTTCTCTGTAGTTGTGGCTCTATTTACTAATAGCTCTACTACTTGACGTAGCTCGTAGCTAGAGATAGCTCCGATATTCTACATAGTTACCCATGTGCCAAAACATTGAGACTATTTTGAAATCCAACATTACTAAAGGGACCAAATGCATCTCTTATAAGCCTAAACTATGAGAAAACATAATAAAAAACCTTATCTCACCCTTTTTCAATAATCCAACATTTATATTCCTCAGTGATTAAGTATTTGTTGTTAAGAACATTATATTAGAGCTATCATTTGTGTTCTTTTGGACATATATTAGTATGTTTGTTGATTTTGGACTTGGTTCATATTCTTATTAGAAAAATATTAGTACCTTCTAAAGTAGAATGTTTATATGAATTGTTTGGAGATGACCTATATTATATACTTATATTTTAAAAAAATTAATACTCAGAACAAAACAAATGATACCTTCAACATGGACGACGCATTGAGATGATGTCACAAAGGATTTTGCAATTGTTTGAAGCTACGATGAACGCGTGTCACATCGTCCATGATTACTTTCGTATGTACTGGGCTGGAGTGCGACATGACGTATTGATGGCTGAACCACTACTGCAAAAGGACTTATATTAGACCCCTCATCATTGATGGTTTTCAAAAACTGTCTATGACGAGGGGGCATCACAGATAGTTTTTTGAAAAATCAGTTAGCGATGAGTCTGGTGCTCATCACTGATGGTTTTTGGCTAAAATTGTCTACAATGAGGGGCACATTGTAGATGATTTTAGCCAAAAACCGTCTTTGATAAGCATAGGATCATCCCTCATCATAGACAGTTTTAGTCAAAAACCATTTGTGATGACCTTTTCTTGGACGTAAGTATAGAGAACCCCAACCTCCTCTGTGTTTTCATGGTTTTTTGATCTATTTTTAAGGTGGCTATGATTGACAGACGATCTGGTGAAAAAAGACCCTGGATTTGAAAGTGTGATTGTACATTGAAAGACTATGTGGAGGTCTACCCATGTTGGTGATGAGTATTTGACTAAATTTGAGCTTGTTATACTCTGGTTTGAGTTTGATTTAAATTAGATTTGATACAATTTGAATTGAGTCTGGCAGGAAAGGCATTACCAGCCATCGGGTATCTTTGGTGTGAACTCTGCCCAGCGAAGGGTTCGTTCAAATGCTTGTTCGATTACTGCCAAGTTCTGGTTTGGTTGAGTAATGCCCCGCTGGCTTATAGTCGAATGATTCGAGTAGATTGGGAATCACTAAGTCTTGAGTAGGGATGTTACAAGGTCAAGCTGAGGGTTCATTCAAGTGCTTGGTCAATTGCTGTCAGCTTTTGGTCGAATGATTCGAGTAGATTGGGAATTGCTAAGTATCGAGTAGGGATGTTGCCGAGTCGAGCGCCCTGCCATCAGCCCGTCTCATGTTCTTGGGTTAGCCACAAGTTACTCGATGTTGACTCATCGACTTGACTCTGACTATAGTGTGAATTTGTGTGAGATTTATTGCATATCATTTTGGGCCATACTATGTGATGTGTTTTCTGTATTTTTTATGGTTGCAGGATAACGGTGCTAGGTTATGGTGAGGTGAAGGATTATCGGGACTAGCAAGGTGAGTCGGAGGTCCAGACAGTCGAGGATCGCCGAAGATGATCAGAGATGAAGTCGGTGCAAACCTAGAAGACAAAGAATGGATGAGATGCTAGCTAGGAGCTACTTAGATCAAGTAGGGCCATTGGATCACGGTCTAGATGATAGAGTAGCGAGTCTAGTTAGTATACTTCGAAAAGTATGCAAAAACTCGATATGTGTGTGGGTTTCGAGTTAAGCCCATATATGAGTAAATGAGCCAATCCTAACCCTTGATGGTGGTCCTTAGGGTACAAGGAACTCATCCAAGGGTGAAGGGTGACTCACTACAAGAATTCAATTTTGGGGCGAGTGTGAAAATAACAAATCGAGTGCACACTCGGAATAGATGAACCTATGCCGAGTGTTCTCTATTCCGAGTGTCCTCTCGCAATATACAACATCTATTCCGAGAGGGCACTCGAAATATGTCGTTTTCGTCCACGTAGGACAAAATAATGCGAGGGCACACTTGGCATAGATTACCAGGTGCCATGTCAGCAAAGGCATTGCAGTCTATCCCGAGAGTGCACTCGGTGTAGATTAAGAATCGCCCGAGAGGGCACTCGGCACGCCACTGTCATCTGCTCTGGCACCTTACAAACCTCACTAATCTTTGTCTTTGGCCAGCTTGCATGATCCCTACCTTTTTTGTTTGTTCTTCTACTTTTCAGAGACAGCGATAATGCCTTTACTGATCTAAGGCCATTAAAAAAATTGGAGATGCAGCATTATTGGAAGGCGGACATAGGAGAGCGTGCACCTAGCCCGAGTGGGCACTCGGCATAGGAGTGCGTGCCGACCAAGAGGGCACTCAGCATAGGATATACGGAAACCCTAGACGCGTATGCCACCGCCACCCTAGCCCGAGAGGGCACTCGGCATAGGAGTGCGTGCGCCTAGCCCAAGAGGGTACTCGGCATAGGAGTGCATGCCGACCGAGAGGGCACTCGGTATAGGATATATGGAAACCCTAGCCGCGTATGCCGCCGCCACCCTAGCTCGAGAGGGCTCTCGGCAAAGGAGTACGCGCGCCTAGACCGAGAGGGCACTCTGCATAGGAGTGCGTGCTGACTGAGAGGGCACTCGTCATAGGAGTGCGTGCCGACCGAGAGGGCACTCGGAATAGGATATATGGAAACCCTAGTCGCGTATGCCGCCGCCACCCTAGCTCGAGAGGGCACTCGGCACAGTGTTCTCCCAAGAGTACACTCGGTTTAAGCCGCCGCATTAGCACAGGTTCGGCCACCATCCAACCCGACTCTCAATCAAACCGATTGAGCGCAAACAAACACCGCCGCCCAGGCCTTCGCCGCCGCCGGTCGCCGCCGCCGCCCGTCGCCGCCGCCCTTGCCGCCACCCAGCGTCGCCGTCCTTGCCGC